>JAWLRI010000898.1:409981-429337 GCA_034781795.1 Crypturellus tataupa | reverse complement strand
CACTCATCCATCCCACACCTCCAGAGCTTGTCCAGGAGGATGTTGTGAGGGACGGTGTCAAAAGCCTCGGTGAAGTCTAGATAGATGACATCCACCGCTCTCCCCTCATCTATCCGGCTGGTCATCCCATCATAGAAGGTTATCGGGTTAGTCAAGCATAATTTCCCCTTGGTGAATCCATGCTGACTAGTCCTGAGCACCTTCTTGTCCTCTATGTGTCTGGAAACAACGGCCAGTATGAGCCATTCCATCACTTTTCCAGGGACGGAGGTGAGGCTCACTGGCCTGTAGTTGCCCGGATCCTCCTTCTTGCCTTTTTTGAAGACTGGTGTGACATTGGCCTTCCTCCAGTCCTCTGGCAGCTCCCCTGTTCTCCAGGATCTTTCAAAGATGATGGAGAGTGGCTTGGCTATGACATCCGCTAGCTCACTCAGCACTCTGGGGTGCATCTCATCAGGGTCCATGGTTTTGTGGGTATCAAGTTTCCTTAGGTGATCTCTTACCCAATCTCCCTCTACCCAGGGCAAGTCTTCCTATTTCCAGGCTTCTTCTCTTGTCCCTGGGCCCTGGGGCTCTAAAGGGCTGCCCTTGGTAAACACCGAAGCAAAGAAGGCATTCAACAATTCTGCTTTTTCTGTGTTGTTCATAACCAGGGTGTCCACCCCGTTCAGCAGCCGACCCACATTTCCCCTGATCTTCCTTTTGCTGTTGATATATTTGAAGTTTTTCTTATTATTTTTATCATCCCTTGCCAGATTGCATTCCAAATGCACCTTAGCTTTCCTCGTCATAACTCTGCATTCCCTGATTGCGCTCCTGTATTTCTCCAAGGAGGCCTGTCCTTTTTTCCACCTTCTATATACTGCCTTCTTCTGCCTGAGCATTGCCACAAGCTCCTTGCTCATCCACGCAGGTCTCCTGCCCCCTCTGCCTGACTTCTTACGCACAGGGATGCACTGTTGCTGGGTGTGGAGGAAGTGACATTTGAAAAGTATCCAGCTCTCTTGGGCCCCTCCTCCTTCTAGGGCTCTAGCCCATGGGATTCTTCTGAGGAGTCTCTGAAGAGGCTAAAGTTGGCCCTCCTGAAGTCCATGCTTGCAAGGCTACTTACAGCCCTTCCTCCTCCTCGTCGGATCCTGAACTCCACCAACTCATGGCCACTGCAGCCGAGGCTATCCCCCACCCTCACATCTCCTACAAGTCCCTCTCTGTTTGTTAGCACAAGGCCCAGTAGCCCACCTTTCCCCATCAGCTCCTCCACAACCTGTGTCAAAAAGTTATCATCAATGCTTTGCAGGAACCTCCAGGACTGTTTGCACCTGACAGTGATTTCACAAGATTCTATGGAAAGGTCACTTCTTTACTGCATGGAGGTTCAAGATATGCATAGAACAACCAAGGACCCTCCCGTTGGGTCACGAGGTTCAGATTGGACCCCCTTGCTTTCCAAACTCCTTCTGAGAGGAGTCTAGGTACAGCTGGATCCAGTCCCAGACCTGGTCAACACGTTATGTCTAAGGGATTTGTGCACATTTACAAAGTAAAGTTTACAAGTTCAAAAAGAGAAGAGCATGTTATAGTCACTTACCACAAATCTGTAGTGGGAAGGATCTCTTAACCTCAAGGAGTATCCTTGAGAGGCATCCCTGCTCAAGAGGAGACCCCTGCAATGTAAGGAGAGCTCCATGTGCTCTCAGGCTGTTCCCATATGTATGGTATAATATGATTGACATATGGTCATTCTTTCAATTCAGAAATGACTGTTGGCTGGTGTACTCACAAGCAGCCTTATCACCCCATCAGAATAGGGCCATCAGGACTGTTACTGATGATTGATATCTGGGTGGGGGAAGAAATCAGGGAGGCAACTCCCAGGATCAGATAATGCAGTAGTTAACACCTGAATAGGGCTACATGTGAGAAATCAGGTCAAGCTGCAGAAGGAGCATATCCGTCACACCCTGTTAAAGCTGTGTCCTTGGACAGAAGTGAATTCAATAATGAGAGATAAAGGGAGAAACAATGAACCAATTTAGGAGAAAAGACCAAAGTTTTAGTCTCTTCTTATGGACATGTCTTTGTTTTATCTGGAGATAATTTTGTGTACAATATTGAGACAGTCCCAAGAGTAAGGAACTATATTCTCCTGAGCCACTCTCAGAGACAGATCTGTGCTCAGAAATTTAGAAAATCAACTATTATCTCTTTTTTTTTTCCCAATAAATCTTCAATACTTTTTAATGCAGTACCTAAATGTCAAGAAGCATTTGGCTGTCCTGTGCAAATTTCCATACCAGTCTCATTATGTCCCTCTCTGGTAAGAAAAGACAGCTGAGTTTGAATTTATTCAACTGGAAAAGAGATAGGGATTCCCACTCTTTAAATAAAGGCTTTATTATATAAAGAAAAAGTCTCAATTCAATATCTGGCATTTAAAAATAAATAACTAAATAAAGATCTAGTTTTAAAGCATATGAAAAGTTCCTATTGATATAGAAAAGTTTTAATATCTTTAGCTATCAGGGCCTACCACTATTGAAACTGATCTTGAGTCTGATATATATAGATAGATGTTTACTGAGACTGAAAAGTTATGGTGCCCTTCATAGTTTTTGATCAAATGTACCTGGGAATGCTTCTTTGCAGGAACTAGTCAGGGGAAAGGATATGTAAGTCTCTTCTCTATAGCTGACAACTATCCAATGACAAACCTCATGGTGCTACCTTGAAATCCTGAGAGCTCCTAGACATCTCACACGAGCATGCCAATATATCCACAAACCAAAGAATTTATTGATAATACAAAAAATCTGAAGAGTTGGGAGCTGATGCTAAAGAGTCTTTAAAAGTCTTTGGTTAAATCCAGCTCCCAAGGAACAGATAATAAAATGGAAATTTTGAAAAGAAAATTTCCAATATGCAATAAAAAAAGTTTTCTGTACATAGCTGAATCCAGCCAACAAATATAGGTGTCAAATATAGGTGTCAAATATAGAAAGATTTAAATAAGAAGAAAATAGGTATAGGCATGGGGCAAATCAAGTTGTTTTCCTAAGCGACAGGCTTTAAATTTACTACTTAAATCTAGCTTAATAGGATGACAAAGCAACCACATAGACATTTTCACTTCCAATTTTATACAATGATACTGTCATTAATCAGTTGCATGGTTATAATCATTACAGAAAACCAATTAAACTTTACTTTAAATGTAGGCTAAATGTACGATGTATACATTACACATCTTTTGATACGGCTATTACAGCTGGGTACATCTGAAGCTGCATTTCAGAAAACTACTCCCACTTTAAAAACACGTTTTCTTACTAATATAAGCTAACTGGCTATTTTTGAAACTATTTGTGGCAGTGAGTTAAGAACATCAGTCTTTACTTTCTCTCAACTGCAGTTGTTTGTGGTCTAGGAAGCTGATTCAGTGAGCTTCTCTGGACTTGGAGATATAGTTCTGTGTTTGCGTTATTATTTGTTTAGCCCAATGACAAGAATAAGCAGGGTTTTCCAGTGATAGAAACATACATAAAAGCAGAGAGAGTTTTCTCTTTTTGCTAAAAGTCAAGAAATAAGGATGCCTATTCTAACAAGAGTTAGAGACTAACAAGAGACTAACAAGAGTTTTCTTTAAATTCTCTTTTAGAAAAACGAAAAGGCCTGAACATGAAATACGATAACACTGAGGACTGTGGTAGTGTGTATATATTTATCAATATTACTATTGACAAATAGTAACAATGCAAGATCTTCAGACCCATATTGAACATAACAGCGTAGTGTGAGGAACTGGAAGAAAGATCCAAAAGCCAAGGAATGACTGCTATTGAACTTCCTACAGGCGTAGTCTAGAAAATATAAGAAATTTGACTGGGGAGAACTTTGATTATTTTTGTCCACAGCAGAAAAAAAGGAAAAGTCAAGTGACCACAGGTGAGCAAGGGCTCTTGCATCACTTTTAAAACTCTACCATCTTGAATACCTGCTTAGAAGTAAGAATGCATCAGTAGTTATAAGTAACTAAATGCCAGCACCAATATGTGAAAATTTGAAATACTATCTCTACTGCACCTGTCCTGTATCATTTTTTTTTTAATTCTCTGACTCATCTCCTATTATTGACACCATAAGATGCATGCATAACAGCCTGTGGAAAAGTAAGTATTCTATGATGTCCACTAACATGGAATTGTTGACTTTACTATTAATGATTCCTGCGAGTGCAACTGAATGACACGGACAACCAAATACACTTGACATGCAAGCACAGATCCCTCACCATAAGAGCAGAGTTGCTCTATATTGGGTTCTGTATGGAAGGTTATTTGGCCCCTTCCAGATGCTCTTCCTCTGTAAGTAGAATTTCTTGCCCATTCCTTACCAGCAAATGATGGACAGTGAGTTCTCCAGATAGGTGGGAGGAATAACTAAAAAAAAATATTTACTGCAAAGGGAATCCATGGGGACTGTGAAGTGTGTTTTAAGGAAAAAAAATAATTTGATTATCTGCTCAACTCTGTTTCCTTGTGCCTTGAGAAAACTAGGAGCTTGAAGGCAAGAAAACATTACCAGTTTGTGTAATGACAGACTTAAAATCTATAAACCAGTCTTCAGATTATAGGAAGTTTAGCTCTATGTGCTCCTAACCTTCTTCTTCTCTACTGTACAGACTAATCAGAGAAGAACAAACAAGATCAGTAGGTTTTATTGTCAGTGTTTCTGATAAAACAAGTTTTCTGTGGAAGAAATCATATTTTTTAACAGCTCAAACAGAAGCTGCTATGTCAGTAAACTAATGATATTCCGTGTTTAAGTTAGCCATAACAGCCTAAACTAGCACATAAGTATTAGATGGTCAGGACTTTACTACATTTCTCTATATTGTACATTATTATTCATTTAGATAACTGGCTAACACCAGCAATATGGTGGGAGTTATTTTGTTAAACTGTGAACTTGGGTGTATTTGGATCACTTGATATGGTAGGACACCAGAAATGTTACTAAAATTTCATGCTTCAGCAATGTGTGAAACATCTGCTTGGCGTCTGAACCATGCAACAGTTTTTGTACAGCCAGCTCATTGTGACCTATGTTATGTGTGATGTCTCACTGAGTATGCTGAAATCTTAATGCTAATAGCTGGCTCTTCCTTTGCTCTTCATTTGTGGTTGAGTTCTACTGTTTTCTCGAGGGCAGAAGAAACCTTTTTCTTTTTCCCAGAACACAAGAATAGATAAAATATTAATTCAGTGCCTGACTTCCCTGCCTGACTGAAGTGTATATCAGCTCACTGCAGGTAGAAAGGTGTGTAGCCTGGAAGCTTAAAACTGTGGTTCCTTCCCGGAGACCCTTAGGAACAGACTGTGTTCGTCAACGTCCATTAGACAGGTGAGTGCTCTTTTTCATTTTGCCATTATCCCCCAAATCTGAAAACACAGTTCTGTTATTATACTTGGGTCTAAATCTTGGGTCTAAATACCTTTATTTTAAACAAAACTAAATAGACAGTGCTGTATTTTACATTACATCTTAATACTAAAGACTGATTTTGACAAATACCTTTTACTTCAATATGGCAAGCATGATACAATAAGTAATAAAATTGTTGCTGACAATCAAAAAAATACATGTAAGTCTACAAACAGGCCACAGATTCTCTGCTTCCTAATACTCCTTGAAAAGGGGGATACTTTGAAAATTTTAAATTCTTTACAGGACTTATTTTTTTCAAACTCCAATTAGTATAAGGAGGAGATATAAGGATATAAGAGTATGTATCACTTTCCATGCTTTTCACATTGATGTAAATGCAGTTCCTTTTTATACACTTTTATATATATTCATAATATATGTATATAAATTGCATGCATATAGAATACTTATATACATATGCATATACATATAATATATGTGTGTTTATACTGCAATCAATCTATCTTTGAGAGAATGTACTGAATTATAATTGTAACTTGTAACATTGTTAGTATACCTTGTATACTAGGTTTGTAAAAGTTTTGCAAACCTTTCCTGTCCCAGGAACCATATACAAAAGTCTTCATATGGCCATATGGTACAAGACTTAACTTGTACCTTCAGGAATTTGGTAGGAAGATGAGCTCAGAGAATAAATCATATGTGAAAGTGATCCTGACTTTTCCCAATGAAGGATCTTCTTTGCATAATGCCAGGCCTGTAGCTGAATCTTGGGGCAATAAAGCGATAGCTGTTGCAGTAAATCCCACTGATTCTCTTCAGACCTTTAATGGACATATACACCACAGTCCTCCTGCTTAACCTGATGATCTCTGTCTCATCTTGTGAGTTGTACTTATACAGCACAAGTTGATTGCCCTTCCTGATCTATTCCATTTGTAAAGACTCCATTGAAGATGCCAAATTGCATAACCCAGAGAATGCAGTTTGGTATTCAGATCTTAGCCGAGCTAGTAGAGATCACATGTAAGAACCAAAAGCAACACAATTTTGATCTAAGCATCAGTTAAGAACAAACCTATGCTGTTTCGGATTCAGTTTTTGGATGGTAATATAATTTAGCTAAATGAAAGCATTTTTTTGCTTGCCCTTGAGGGATGAAAACTTTGCCCTGCCACCAGCTGGTGACCAGCTGATGTCGTGCTGCATGAAGATTAATTGGTTTTAGTTTTCTGCAATGTTGAGTCATACAAAAGGTTAATCTGATTTTAGACTTATATCAAAATCTCAGCTAAATATTTTGCAGAAGTAAGTTCCTTGGGTTAATTATCTTTTACGAGAATAATAATTCCCATTTTAAAAGTGTTCTTTTTAAATGTCAGACTAACTTCTATCACCTACTTTATGGATATAAGTGCACTTTATGGATATACGTGCACTGTAGCATACCGGAATAGCTACATCACCTCTCTTTTTGCTTTCTTGCTCTATATGCTCCTAATCTTCTTCATCTCTGCTTCCAGGGGATATCTACTCCTCTTCACCTGGTCACTGATGATCACTTTTTATGGACCTTATAGACTTGTTATTTCAGACAGGTGTAGTCTTTTTGTTTGTTTGATTTATTTTTCTGTTTGTTTTATTTTGTCTTTCTTTGTGTGTGTATGATGAGATGAACAAAATTGAAAATTGTATGCAAATATTTACCACTGATGGATATTATGGCCATATATTTTTTTCATATATTTACTTTCCAATGCTTATCACTTTCAATATCACTGACCACCATACAAACATCTTCACCCTTCAATCCATAATCATACACAGGTCTTTTTATCCAGAGGACTTCTTACGTTAACTTTACCATGCTCACAATTTCTAAGTGTATTCTTTCCAAGAAATATTGTACTGATTTAGAATTATCTGAACCTGAAATTTCTGCTTGCAATTTAGTTGTATGAAACTCTGTTTATGTGAGAATATCTGAAAAATTATAATCTTATACTTACAGTTTTTCACCACCCTCTATTATTCCAGCTTATTTTTGAGAAAAAAAAATGAAAAAGAAATGAATAGGAAAAGAGATAAAATCTTAAGGTTATGGCTATTTCATGTATCCTGTTTCTGTTGATTTTAGCATAAAAAAAATCCTGTTGGTCTTGACAAGAGATTTAGTCTCAAAAGTGGCCAGCTGGCTGAATGTCTTAAGGGACTAAATCTCATTGACATAAGTATTTCCCCATAAAAGTAGACACTGGCAGAATATCATGACAATGGACAAAAATACACTGCAGTATTTAAAAACAGAATATATATATATATTTCTGTTAGACTGAGAGTGTGTTTTTTTTCTTCTTTCATTCCTGTTGCTCACTGCACAAAATTTGATTTTTTTCCTTTCTTTTTTTCTTTTTTTTTTTTGTTACAGGAACTGCATTGGGCTGAGAATAACAGAAGAAATAGGAAAGTTATAAAAATGCCATGCTTTTGGCATGCCTGACAGTTTTCTGACTGAAGATTTTAAAATAAGTGTATCTGCACTAGAATAAATGCTATTATTTTGATAGCACCAGAAGGCATCATGGACTATACTGTAACTCCATTCACATTTATAGATTAAAAAATATGCTCAAAAATTACAAGCAAATATAAAATTAAAATCAAATAAACAAAAAAAAAAAAAAAAACAAGACGATTTGGTAATTTATCTTGCCTGTTCCTTGTCTTAATAGCACATAACACCAATCAATCTTTAGTATTATTTAGTTTGAGACTGACTTATTCCCTTCCCCAGTTCCCTAAAGGAATTAATCAGAGAGATTTTGAGATACAGAGACTGGAGTGTGAACTTTCCACATGGATTTGAATCATCCCAGATTTTTGGTGGTAGTAGAACATTCTATCTGACAAAAATGTTCTGTAAACTGGGATCCAGTAAGTCTGATGAATTATAGAGGTTATACACATTTGCCTCAGATAAAACATTTTAGAAGGGAATTTTTAGGATTTTTGAAAATAATTTCCTGTTCTGAAAAGTCTAACAGCAATATTTCTTTCTACTTCTCCTGGCAACTGGATGTTTTAACACAGCTCTAGTTGCACGGGTCTTGAATGTGAAAAAAAAAGCACAGGTTCATAGCTCAGTAATTATGTGTTAGGAGTAATCTATGTAATATGAGTGAGTTATATTCATTCTTGAACCGTAAGAGATGAAAAATAAGTATTTGAATCTAGTCTACCAGATTCTTACAAAACACTTCTTTGGCATGGACAAAAATTTGCTGGCAGGGGGGAGGTTTAGATAAACCGGAATTTAATGTTAGAAACCTCTCAGTCCTATCCATATTCATGACCAGCTCAGCATATAGAAGAAGGGCTACCAACATTATGTGTATTCTTAATATGTAGATCAAGCAAAAATCATTTTGCCCAGGGCTAGTTGATAACTTTCATTACAGTTTGCCTAGAACTGGAAAAGTATCCTGAAGTCTACTGCAGCATGGTGAAACTCAGTATGTCTTGTCTTGCCTTTTTCTGCTAAAATTTAATTGTATAGATTTAGATCTATCTGTTGATATTCTGACTATTATCCTTAGATTTTTGGGGTATTCAGAGATTCTTATCCTCTGTCCTCCAAAATTTTGCTGATGGATCTGTAGAGAAAATGGGTAAAACTACGGAGATGTAACAGGTAATCTAGAAAATACTTCCTAAGAAGTTTTCTCAAAGACAACCTCATCCACCTCCCTTTTTTTTTTTTTTTTTTTTAACAGAATTTCTCTCTGTTTTGTGCCTTATTTATTTTTTCCCCTCATTTTCTCTTGGAAGTTACCAACAGGCCAGCTGGTTCCAACTGGTTCAGAACAACCAGCTAAAGTCCGAGGTATTCGTAAGTCCAGGTTTCAGGACTTGATATCTCAGTAGGGTTTTAGTGAAACATAAGTGATCTGCGAACTCCTAATCAGTATTTCACCTTACTAGAATTCCTAGAGTTGTCCCTCACTACCAGAAACTGTCATCATTCACTCTCAGTCATTTGTTGTCCCAATACAAATTAAACTAACAAAATTCCTCAAATACACGTAAATCAGTTAAACCATAATTATAAAATGGTTGGAATGTGCGTTTTTGGGTTTAATTTAGTTTAGTTTTTCTTTTCCTAATAGTCATGTTTTTGGACCCCATATTTATTGATTTTCTTGATATTTGTACTTTTGTCTTCTTTTCATTTTGAAGATTGTAGTAATAAACTTAATATTGCCTCAGAATTCTCCCACTGTCCTCCAAGAGTCTTCCTGAAGGTACTGAGAAATTCAGTGTTTTAACTGTTCAAATTCAAAAAGACAAAGGAAGCAGATAAATTGCCAGATGAATTTACAGGCTTAATCTTGAAATATATATATATATATAATTTTTTCTCCCCAGTGATTTTGGTCTGTTCCTTACTCTGATTTAAAAAGTATTATTGACAGAATGTAAAACTCCAGGCTCTACAGAACTGCTCTCTTGCTATATTTGAATCAGGCACAGACAGCTTTTCTCCTGAGCAGACCTCATAAATTGTCCAAATACTTATGTGGAAGACAACTGTGTTGTACTGTGAGAGAGAGATGGGCATCTAAACATGATGGATGTATCATCATGACCTGGTCGTATCAGGTCACTGAATCAGCCTGCCCTTTATGGAGAGGGACGTAAAGCGTGCCCTGTCAAATACTAGGTGACTAGTAGGGAAATATCTTCAGATAGAAACGTTTCTCAGACTTTAATATAGCTTCAGAAAGGCAGTAGAGAGTGGTATCATATTTTACAGGTATAGCATTCAGATCACAAAAAAGGGAAAAAATTGAAAGAAGCTTTCACACCTGAAGCTTGTGAGTTGCATGCGAGTTGCTTGTCCTAACTGATGCTGTATGCACTTTTACGTAATGTATGAGTATGATTATGTACAAGTATCACTATATACACTATACTGTCTGACCAAAATGCCGTGTCTCACTAAATCTCTGAATTAGTTTTCAGAAAAAGACAAAAACAAAAACCTGTAAGAAAAAAAGAATTAAGTCCTGAATTCATATTTGAATGCCTATTTCTTTAAGTTATTCACTCTACTGAACTAAAGTTACTAACTCTTTGCTGGAAAACAATCAAATATACAACATCTTTCCCTGTAAGAATATCTTGCACTCATGATGACAGCCTTTGAATACTAAGATAACATTCTTTAGGCTCAAGACTGCTTTGTGAAATTTTAAAATTTATACCTTTAAGCAATCTGTTTTCTGTCCTAATAACAAAGGAAAAACACAAGGAAGAATATTATATTCCCCAGACAGACTTTTCTTTTTATGTGACAAGAGATACATTTATTTAGAGAGCATGGCCCAACCACTTGACCTGTCGCAGACAGACCTTGAGGTTTATGAGCCAAAGAGAACAATTAACAACCCAATAGCCTATAATAAATTAGCAACAGAATGAATTGCTATAATATACCTTTACATTATAGTCAATATTTCCAACTGTTGCATTCCAACTAAAATTCTGCAATATTTACAATGTAGTCCTTTATGCCAAAAGTGCTTCTTCAACTTCACTGCAGAGCAGAGAATGTGAGAAAAATACTTTCAGAAATAAAATTTATAAAACAGATAAAACCAGAAAGTTTTAGGGTAATAGTCATAATAGCCTAGTACTCTCTGTGATGAAATGCATTATCTGTGCCTTTGGAATATATCACAGCTATGCAAGACATTAATAGCCTCATACATGCTTCCTTATGATATACAATGCATCAAATAAATCAAAATGATTTTTCTGTGATAAAGCCAACTATACTATACATAGTGGTGGTCAATTAAGCAATAGGATATGACACCAGCTGTATTGCACTAATTCATCTTGAGCTCAGTCATGAAAGGTATTGAGTTAACTCTTTCCAGCTCTCTCCCATCATCTCCAAAGACAGTTAGTTGAAGTTGAATCTATTTACTATCAAGCAGAAAGAAGCCTACAATATTTTTTCTTTCGATCTGATCTATCCTAGGAGATTTTTTCCAGGTACCTCGGTACCAACTTCCATTCAGTGCCTGATTTTGAGTGCAAAATTATGAACTAGCTTCACAGTGTTAAACACTCATTTGTAGTTCAGCAACCTTTAGACCTCTACATCTTGCACAACATTAAATACGGTTAAAAATATGAGAGAAATATCCTTTCTGCTTGCTTTTAGCCACTGAATTATTTAAAGTTTCATGGTAAGGGAGCAGGAGTAGGTGAAAAAAAAAGTAAGTATGGATTAGAGAGACTGCTAACTGCCTGTGCTAAATAATGTCTTTTCCTGATTTTTATTGTTACGTGTCGTATATTTACATGATGCAACCACTGATATGAATTGCTCATCCTGCCTTAAAGTCAGGATTAAATTAGTTTAGATCTCAGTTTATTAGAAAGGCTCAGGCACTTGTTTCATAGTTAAAGGGCTGGAAGTGGCCTCAGGAATTCATCTGCAGGAAGAGATTTACTGCTGATCTGAACAGAAGGTGGCTGCTCCTTCATCACCAAAAGCTCTGCTAACAGCATAACAAATCTGATTGGATGAATTTTGTGGAGGTGACTAGAACACGATAGAAAATATCTTTGTCATTTTATTCTGTGTCTTTTTAAAAGAATAGCACCGAGCTAGCATCAAACCATTCCCAACTAGCAATTACAGTTAACCATACAACCAAATACAGTTAACCATAGCTAAAAGAATAGCATCAAGCTGGCATCAAATCATTCCCAACTAGCAATTACAGTTAATCATATATAAGACACAGGTAAGGAGAAATCCTTATTTGGGGAAATGAGTATATATTTGAAGTGTGTGCTTAAGTACCATTATATTCCTAAAGGAAGACCATTATGAGTAAACATCATCTGTGAATTATGTGTGTGTGTATTCTTACAACTCATGTAAAAGACGATACTCAAAATGTGATATACATCTCACATACCAAGCCTAGAAAAGCCTGTCAGTTCAGCTTCTGTAAAACCTATCTGTATTTATTACTAACAAATTTTGATAGCTGTATTCATACGGAGTCTCAAAGACAATTACTATGAAACGAGCTTGAGTGAGGTCATTGGGTTCCTCTATGTAGCAACACTTTGCCTGTGTTCCAGTCATTTTAAGGAAGTTTAGCTTAGTCTGAAGATTCTGACCTATTCATTCCAGTTTTCACATTGGTTCACTGCCTGATTTCAGTGTGTCTTAAAGAGGTTTTAGGATATTTCCTATAAAGTCTTGTCATGAAAAATAACATTCACCCATATTCCACAAGTATTTTGATGCTTAGCTTGTACAGACAATTTAAAAATCTTTATTAAAAAAAAAATAGAACTATGGACTTCAGGTTCCAAAATGATAATGAATTTGTGCATTGCTGAGAGATGCCAAATGATGCAACAAAAAAACATTATTAAGTCCCAGATTTAATGATTATTTGCTAGGCAGATAAGCTCAATTTCAGCCAGGCAAATTTTACCTTCTTATGTTAACATGAATTATGGCCCCAGACTTCACGCTAAGTAAGCTTCTACTGCAAGTGAGCATATGCAGCATAAAAAAGTATTACAAATTCTAATGAATACTATCTTTACATCTGAAAGATCAAATAGTCATAAGAAAGAGCTGCAGGCCATGCTAGCATCATTATTTTGCTTCCCTCCAGGCCCCAAGATCTTTCTTGTTTTCTTTGAATACTCACTGTATTGATAAAAAGATAAATCTCATGTCACTGTTCTTTTCATAGAAAATCCAGAAATTTCCAGTGCCACCTATTGGTATAATATGAAAACAGAATAAAGTTCTAACCAATTTTGGCTAGCCACCTATAGGATAAAAAGTGAGAACTGTGTCATGTTCAATGTTGCAGGAGGAAATGCATCTGCTCAGTAGGATTTTTTACATTCTGTCAATATTTTTTGCAAATAAGTTTTTTAAATATTTATAAAAGAAACACCTGTTGTGATTCAGTCGGAGATTAGTGGTAACATAAGTTCTTTTTCCTGCTAAAGAATAAAAGAGAAGTTCTTACTTGCTAAAGAAAAAAACAAGAATTCAAAATTAAGCCCATTCATGAGTTGTGTTGAATTGGTCTAAAATAAAACAAGTTGTTGATAAGAATAGAGAGAAGGAAAAAAAAACCTTAAGAAGTACCAGTGCAAGAAAATCAATGTAAAAGAATGAAACTAATAAGCTGTTAAATTTAGATCAGCATTTACTTTTTGATTTCTTGCTGTGAGCTGGTTGCTTCTTTAATTAGAGAAAGAGTAGTAAGTAAAATTCAAAACTGTTTCAGAGAAGCAGGCTATGATTAGTTGCTTGGGTGGGTTTTATCACACCTAGCTGTTGTTGTCTAGCCTTAAGAATTCTAGCCTAGTGGTTGTTTAGCTCTCTTTTATTGTCAAAGAGAATACAGTGCCTTTGAGAACAATTCATCTCACCAGTCACCAGTGCCTTATCTTTGGATGGAAGGAATTACCTTTTTGAGATAACTATCTTTCTCTATTGACTGCTGAAAGTGATTAGATTACTAGTGTAGACTGGACATCTAATTCCATGATAGCTAATGGTAGAGTCCTACTGTTGAGATGCAGGTAAGAGATTTTAAAAAACACAAAACTTCTTCATTAAATGAGTCACTTAAGTGCATACGTAGTTCAGGATTAGGAACAGCTCCTCCAAAGTCAATGGAACTGTTTATAAAAGATGTTGGATGGAGAAAGGAAACAATGTTGATAGAAAGTTTCAAACTGTTTTCATTTAACAAAGTCCAAATGGGGCCATTTCCATTTTCTTGAAAGAATTCATGATATATCAACCAATGTTTGTATAAACTATGTTATTAAAATATTTGATAAGTCTGTTCTTAGTAAAAAAAAAAACAATTTCAACAACCATTTAAAAATGCCTTTGCTTTGATTTCTTCAAATATTGATTAAATCTTAAAGCAAAAATCATGATAAATTATCTATTTGAAAGAAATCCTTTATAGGACTGTAGGATATTTTCATTTGAAACTAAGGCTGGGGTTTAATGAAGGAAGTCTCTGAATGAGAAACATACTGTAATGTTGTATGTGTCTGTAATATTTATATTTGTAGAATGTGACACCTGTTGGGAAGTTTTATTGAAACAAGGTCCAAATTTGGAGTCTCTTATAGGATTTTATATTTGGAAAGAGGCCAAACTGCAAAACAAATTAGTAAGTACTTCATCTACTTGACATAGGAAGGACAGATGAGAATTTACATCATGTGCTAAGAATTGAAATTCTTTCTTTTTTTTTCCAGTTTACTTTTTTTAAAGTCAGCCTTGACATTTGATCTTCATTGAGATCTACCTGTTCATTTGCTCCTTAAATACAACGGTTCTTTGGGGTGTTTATAACATCAGTGACAGATAAAGAGCAAATGGCTGAGCAAATGTTCAACCAGGAACACCTATCGTACATAGCAGAGGGTTGCATCAAGGGGGATTTTGAAGATCTGCAGAGAAGGACACTCCACAGCCTCTCTGGGCAGCCTCTTACACTGCTCTGTCACCCTCACAGTAAAGAAATTCTTCTTCATATGGAGATTAAACTTCCTGTGCTTTAGTTTATACCCATTACCCCTTGTCCTGTCACTGGACCATCGAGAAGAGTTTGGCCCTATCTTAATATTCTCCCCTCGGGTGTTTGTACATATTAATAAGATCCCCTCTCAATTTTCTCTTCTCCAGGCTAAACAGGCCTAGCTCAGTCTTTCCTCACACAATAGAGGTTTGAGTCCCTTAATCATCTCTGTTGCTCTATGATGGACCATGTCTAGAAGATCCATGTCTCATACTGGGAAGCTCAGAACTGCACACAATACTCCAGATGCAGCCTCCCTTGACCTCCTGGCAACACTCCTCCTAATGCAGGCCAGGATCCCATTGGTTTTCTTGGCCACAAGGTCACATTGCTGCCTCATGGACTTGCTTGACTTATAACAGAGAACATGAATTATCAGAAGTCACCAAGATTAAAATTGAGAAAATGGGCTAGAAAGTCAGAGCTGAGAAGATCAGAACAAGAGGCAGACTGGTACAAAGAGGCAGGGGTGGAGAATAAGGGCCTATTTTTTCTCCTAGTCAAGTCAGCTTGGAAAGTCCTATTGATTTTAAAAGAAAAAGACTTGACCACCACTATAGCATGTGTTTATTCTGCTGTCAAGTTAGTATTCATGCTTCTATTTAAGGTTATATTCATGACGTAGTTCTCTCGCAACTTTATTTGATGTTTCCTTCTCCTCTACATTCCTCTGTGCTTCCCTTGACTTCCTATACATGCTAACTGTACTGAATTCAGTTACACCGGTGGTTGTATTTTTGACTAAAATATAGTTGTCTGAGTTATTTGAAGTTGTGCTAGAAAGATTTCATTGTTCAAGGGTTATTATTACTCTGTCTCACGCTCTATTTCTTTTTCTCTCCTAAGGTACTTCAGTGCCTATAATGAAGTGAATCCAAATGACTACTTTGAGACTGGCAAAGAACCTGACATGCACACCAAATATTCTTTTAACATTGGTCTGAACCAATCTTTCAAAGGGATTTTCAATTTCATTTCTGGGATTTGAATCTCCCATGTGTTTTTTTCCTAAAGTGATTGTACTGATGCAAAATTAGAAGCATTGAGAAAAAAAAAAAGCTGGCATTCTCTCCGTCTTCATAAAAACCCTTGAAAGTCTTTAGTAGCCTTTTGGTGGTAATGGGGGCAGTGTGATGGAGTGGCAGGCAGCATGGAAGGCATAAGTGTCCAAAGGGAGCAGATTCCATTCCACATTTTTTATACATATGTAAAAGGATGTGGGCTCCTTTCTGCAGGAATTATTGGAGGTACAGCTGTATGTTTGACACTCAAAAGAAGTTTCTGGTCCCCATGTATCAATTCAACTATCACAAGGAATAGATTGACTTGATCTTCTGCTACTGTTTTAAAAGGACAAGAGATACTAAATCATATAAAACTATTTTGTTCAGGAAAAAAAAAAAGGAAAGAAAGTTTAGGGATAAATTAACATAATTGGAAGTTTCAGCATAACCTATGAAAATCAGGAAAGTATTGGGGGATTTCCTCTTTTAATGTTTTATTGACTTTTATTGTCCAGTTTCTCTGAACTTGGGATGTCCCTTTATGTCACTGAAACCTTCAACCAAATCCATCCCCTTCCTTCAGATAATAATGTGGATACAAGTACATAGGTCAGAGAACATGGCATCTCTCATCCATTTCCTGGTTTTGTCAGTAAAATACAACATAATATAACCACTGAGATGGGTATAAGGGAATTAGTACCCAGGCTGAAAAGATTGAAATGTTGATAACTCTAAGAAGCAGCACTAAGCAGTAATTGGAATGACTTTCATAATGTTTTGGGGTGGCATAAAATCTAAGTGTAAGCCTTCTGGAAAGCTCAGGGTTATTGGAAAACAAGTTCTCCAGAAACCTTAGCATGACTGAACAAAATATATCAGCTGCTTTTCAAATCTGTTCTAAAGCTGGAATTTCTAGTGAGATCCCCTGTCCCTCTACTACAGTAACACAGGGTGATGGAAAGGGTACTGAATTCTAGAATATTAGATACAAAATACTGGAAGGAATTTCTATGCATGCTTATGGATATGTATGCCATGGTATAAGCAGTATGGAGGAGACTGATGAGTATTGGCTTTGCAGTGTTAAAAGTAGGGTGAGTGTACCTGAGATATCAAGGAAAATTTGTCTCCCAGGAGGACAGCTTTTGTATTGCTGCAATAGTTAAAGAGCATTGACCCAAGAGAAGAGATTCTCATCATCTGTTATGGACTTGAGACATAAAGACCAAGAATTCTTTCCTTCCTATGCAGAAAAGAAGATTTTTCCTTCACTCCATACTTTGCCTCTCACAAAACCTACAAAAATCATGGAAATTCATTGTACAAGGCTCATACTGTACATACAGAAGAAGCCTCATACAGAAGAGCTCTAACGGTGGTGATGTCCTCTGGAAGGACCATTAAGCTCAAGATTCTTTGTCCTCTGCAGTCAAAATTCATTCTTGATGCTTAGAGGCCTGGATTTGCAGTCCTTGTGAAGATTGAGATTTGGAATACTTTGCACTGCTGTGGTTATATTACAAATGTCTCTTTTACTAGTATAGTCATAGAACTATGCTATGGCATATGTAGTCCTAAACTTGTATCAAGGTCCAGACTCTGTAATGTACAGACGGAGTTCACAGGTGCCAAGTAGAGAAGAAAAATTAATATATATACATATGCTTTTAAATAGTTTGAAATTCTTCAAATATTTTTCTATAGCTTTCTAAATAAGTGTTGAATTCACTTCATTATACATGGAACAGCATATTGATGGTGCTCTACCTTTTCTGTCTATAAACAGACATACTCCACTGCACAAACTTTCAGCCCACTATCTTTATTTTTCTCTTTCTTTCTTTCTTTCTTTTTTTTTTTTTAATTTGTGCTCAGATACATCAAAAGACAAAAATCCTGTGGGAAAATTATGCTCCGTTCCATAACTCCTTTTGTCACTAAACAGAACCCTAAACCTCTTCAATGCTTTTATAAGGAGCTTTGCTTCTCAGATGCATTATCCCACCCACTTCCTCTTCATCTCCTATTGTCTTCCCCTTTGAGATTTATTTGCCTGTTTGTCCTTTTCAAATGCTAGCATTTGTAAGAAGGGTTTTTTTCAAAGACATTGTGCTTGAGCCTTGATGGCAAAGGTTCTTCTTATGGACAAAACTGCCCACGCTTCTTTCACTTTGTTTGAACACGAATCTAAAAAGTAACACCTATTAAGCTGCTAGAATAGACTTCATTTTAAAGTGGCTTCTTTGTTTCCCATCACCGGTTTAAATAAAGAATGTTTTTATTTCAGGGAATGGATTCTTCAAACTGAAGTTGGCAACACTTCTACCTTTAAAATAAGCAGCAACACGAGTGCATCTAAACTGGTTTGTATAGCACAGTGATGTAGTATCCAGCTTTATAGCTTAGGATAGATCTATGGAAAACTTCATGGAAGAGCAGGAAGAAATAAAATCTCTCTCTTTTTTTCTTTTCTACAATCAAAGAATGGAAATAATTGGATGTCTATATAGCACTTGCTCCTAGTGTTTAACTGTAAATTAAATCCTCAATTGTTTACATGTTGTTTGCTTTACTGTGTACATTTGCATCGTCCAATATTTCACAGACTGGATCTGCAGCTTGGTTAGCGCAGTGTAAATCAAGAGTAATTCCATTAGGGGATAATTAAGTTTGTATCCCAGTTTAAGTCCAGAAGAAGTGTGTGAAGACTGAAACCCTGTAATTACATTTGTTTCCAGAACAGATAGAACATCGGTATTTAGAAAGACATAGTTCAATAAATTAGTTACCAAATGAAACACTCCAACGAAAAGGAACTTAGAACATGTCAACTCTGTAGACTCATTTCAACTAAATAAATAACTTTTTCATTTTAACTTTTTTTCCTTTGAAGGATGGAAGTCAAAAATCTTTAATAACTATATAATCTGATCTGTTCTTAGCTATAGAAATAATAAAGAAAATAAAATTTGTGCAGGCTAAAAAATGAGCCAAAATTAAAAGATTTTCAACTTATGTTTAATTAATTTTATTTGTAATATTTAAAGAAATCTTCTGATGAGGTATCATAGAATCATAGAATGCCTAAAGTTGGCAGGGACCTCTAGAGGTCATCTAGTCCAACCCTCCTGCACACGCAGGGCCACCTAGAGCACATAGCGCAGAACCGCATCCAAGCGGGTCTTGAAGATCTCCAGAGAAGGAGACTCCACAACCTCTCTGGGCAGCCCGTTCCAGTGCTC
>JAWLRI010000898.1:369745-408194 GCA_034781795.1 Crypturellus tataupa | reverse complement strand
GAAAGAAAGAAAGAAAGAAAGAAAGAAAGAAAGAAAGAAAGAAAGAAAGAAAGAAAGAAAGAAAGAAAAAGAAAGAGCATAATGCATTGTTTCTCAGTTCTGAAGATGTATCCCCTAGAACACTACTACTTTAAATACTCTTGTCAGAATCTGTTTGAACAGCCAAGTATCTCATCTTGGATCACTGAAGTTTGAACTAGGACTATCTTTACTGTACTTATTTGTAAGTCCTCCCTACTGCTGATCACTCTTGTTGAACAACTGGAGCCAGATTAATCAGCCAGAAGAATCAAAATAAACTACTTTTAAGCCAATATAAGAATCACTGCAAATTAAGATATAACAGCTCTTTCCATCATTTTGTTCTTCAGTTGAAGACAGAGGCTGAAGAGGATTGTAAATTCAGATGTTCATTACTTTCCCTGTATTGGAGGGAGAAGTCTTACAGCTCAGCAGAAGGACAAGATCCTGTGAGTGCTTCCTAATCAGTTTTTACACGAAATCATCTAGGTTAGTCTAAAGAATTGAAATAAGATGGATTCACATAATTCTCACTGTTGGTATGACTGAGACAGTAGGACCCCAATTACGAGGCAATGAATGGGCCTTTGCACCTTCCCTATGCAAGAACAAGCTTAAATCTACCTTTTGTTCTGCTTAATCCTATAGTCTAAGCAACAATGGCATCTAGTACCAAGGTATGGCTGCTAAGTCAAGTTAAAAAAAGTTCACTTTTGATCAACATTTTTGCCAACCATGTTGACTTTTTGCAAAGGAAATCAAATTAAAAACTCCTTTTAACATCAGGAGAGCCATAGTATAGCTGTGGCTTTTCTTAGTTCAGTAAAAGAGCTATTATATTAAGATTTAGAAGACAAGAAACACACAGAAGGCAAGAAACACACACACACTTTATTAAAAAAAAGTACTCTTTGGGTCTTTCTGTTTCCTTGATATTTATGCAAATCACATATATATAAAGAATCTCTCTCCTATCCCTCTCCCTTGCTTATAAATATATATTATAAATATATAGAGAGAGACTCTATTTATATTAGGGAGAATTAACCTGGTGTTCTAGACATAGAAATAAATTTAGACTCAGCTGATGGAGTCATTCTTATGTTTTTGTATGATTAAAAATACAACTTATGGAAAAAGATCTTGAGTCTGCTGCTGTAGCTTTACTGATAGCTCTGTATCTGTGGGAGGAACTCAGATGTAGAAAAGTTTCACAACTTTTCTTACTTACTCTATGTAAATACAGTAAGAACTATGTAAACTGAAGAAAAATAATCATGTTAACACCTTGAGAGACACTTGTTCAAGTAAAGATAGAAAAATCGTTGTCATATCTGAGGATAGGGAACGTGAAAACAACTACTAACAGCTGAAGGTGAAAGAAAATATTTTGTTTCTGTTTGCCTGTCCTTGGTAGAGTTAAAATTGTTTCAAGATGAAAGAGTTTTTGTTGGAACTGAGCTGATTTAAATCTGTTTGCTCTGCTGCTACTCTTTATATAGTATATGTAACATTAGCTTCTTCTCAGGTATCTGTTTGCTAATGGGCAATAGACCACCAGCTGATTCCAAAAGAACAAAGACAGATATTGTACAATCAATGTTCAAGTAGAGAGATGATGGTTCTCAGCTTTCTGCTCCTGCCTTTGACTAGTGCAACTACACAATGTTTGCAGCCAGACCACCTTGATGGTGGTACCCTCATAAGCTAACCGGAGCTGGTTCTGTTCAATATTTAGAGAAGAAAATCTCAGAAAAATGTCTTAGTGCTCTTCAAAACACTATGAATTGTTGTATACTGTCATTCTCACTAATACCTTTGGGAAAAAATGAATTAATAAGAGTATTTGGTTTGAAGATCTTACCAAAATTACAATCCCAGTAAAGATTTTGTCAATGATGTAATCTGTTGTCCATGACAAGTAGCAATTACTTTTACCTATAAACATTTCCTCACAGTTTCATTTATATGACTCCTTTTCCTCTCTTCTTTCTCAAAACAACAGTTTTGATTTCATCAACCAGTCAGCAAATCAACAAGAGGTACTAATGCCTTGGATTACCTTTAGGTAAGTGATTATAGTACAGACTACATGCTCATGGGGAAAAAAAAAAAAGAGCAAATGACTATCTGTTGTTCCATTTAAATTAAAAATTAAGATAAATGAATAGATTGTTTATTACTAAAGTTCTCACTTTTAAAAGGTTAAATGCTGACAAACTGCAGGTAGTAAACAGTGAAAGCAACAGTTTAATACATTCATTCAAGAACTCGAATGGAAAGATTTGGATGTTACTGAAACCAATGAGTCAAAATTATTTGACCTACCTATGACTAAGCAGTGCCAGGAGGACTCTTAGAATCTTATAGTGAATGGCTCGAACTGGATCTAACTGAATAAAATGTAACTCAAAGTATTATATGGATTGAAACAGGTAGAAAGAAACAGAAAGAAGATTATACAGCAATAAAGTAAAAAATTGACAGAAATTAAAACTTATACCTCTAAATTTCCCATATATTGCTTGTGAGTCAAACACTAACAAGTAGCTTCAATTAAAAAAAAAAAAAAAAAAAAAAAAGGATAAGAAAGAAAATAGGGTTGATACACAATAAGAATAGGAATATTTTTTTCAATTAATATTTTTTCCAGATTTCAATTAAAATGTGAGCATGAAGAAAAAAGGTAAAGTGGCTAAGCTCTGAACAGAGAATCAGAAATGGAGATTACTGCAAAAAATAAAGATATATTTTTATGTGTATTTACATAAAAATACAGTGTTCATATTGGGGGAACCAGATCATTTCTACCAGGACTTTAAGCAAAAAAGCAACATAGAACTGCAAAATTCATAACAAGACTTTGTAATAAACTCTTTATATCCTGAATTGTTTCATATTAGTGAAAAACAGAAGATGAAATATGAAAACAGAGCGGAGAGTGACTATTCATTAGTCTGATAAATAATAATAGGAAAGACTCTTTTAAAAACACTTCTTGAAAGAAAGAACCCGCTATTTCCAGTCTAAAGTGACAATTCTTTGAAAAATAACTGATTTTCTACACAGAGAAAGAGAACAGATCTATTCACCCGGATGCTACACAGGAATTGCTAGTTAAGAAGAGGAAAAAAAAAACAAGAAAGCAAAGAAAAGATTATTCTGGACATTATAAGGTGGGTATTGAAGTGACTAAAGGAGAGGCAACAATAGGAAGTACAGATCATGGAGGACTGAGCTAGACTGTCACTGAAGTTCTTCTGTGATTGGTCTCTGGACTGATTTCATTAATATTTTCTTTAATATTGGTTATTAATATCTTAATAACCTTGAAAAGATATGATTGTGAGTTAAATGAAATATGCCATTGGTTAAGAAAATTAGGATATAGCACAGAAAGAACCAGATGACCCTGACCACCAGAGAAATAGGAATAAAATGAAATTCATGTTGTATAAAATAATAGCTTTATATTCTCAGGAATTAATAAAAACAATTTTGTCTAAATCAGGAATTCATTTCACTTGGAAATTACTGAGGAAGAGAATCTCTTCTAGTTAATCATAGATAACAATGAGCCATCAAAGTCCTATGACAATGAAAAAATACAAAAGTAATCCTACAAAGCATCATTTGAAGGATTTTCAGAAAAGATAGATCAGTATCAATGATATCAATGATGTTGTACAAGGCCAAGATAAGATGTTATCTAAAATGCAGTATATAATTCTGATCACCCACAACAAAAAAAAATGCATTGAAAATGGAATAGGTCATAGAAAGTCACTTAAGATCAGGAGAGAACCATCTTACAAGAGGAATCTAAATGTTCTTGGGCAGATTAGTCAGGGAAAGGAAGACCAAGAAGGACTGAAATTATGTCTAAGACATGAATGCAATTAGTAAAAGAAATTTAAAAGGTTTAAGCTAAAGATTAATACTCCCATAGGACTCAAAGGAAATTTTTATAAATGTAGGCAAGAGAGAAGAGTGTATTTCTGGTAATAAGAAGAACGCCGTATCCACAGGAAGAGTGGGTGGGAGGGAAAAGAAAAAAATCTGAACTCTTTTTAAAGTCAAACTTGCTTAATTTATCAAAAGAATTACACGATGCAGATACTTGCATAATTATTATTACCTAAAAATTGAATATTCCTGCAGGCCTGTATTTCAGAGGATGTGCTGACTTACCAGCAAGACTGATTTATCACTGGCTAATGTAAAATCAAAATTATAGACTTCAACCCCATGTCATTCTGCTAGAGGAATTCCTTAGTCAACAACAGCAGTACAGGTGGTATACAACTTCTGGTTGAATTACATTTGACACATCAATTTGGTAGTGAATTTGGAAATGCTTGTCTTAATATATTTGCAACTTTTATTTTTCATCATTTTTCTTAAACACTTTTTTTTTTTCCTGTCTGGAATTGGTATTGTTCTGCCACTGTATTTGTCATTCACCTTCCAATTTGAAAAAGGGAAGTTTATAGGGTAAGTTAGTAACTGGCAGGATTGCAGGTGTGAAGAGTCTGTCACAATACACTATTTCAGGACTTTGCAGGGACACTAGTTAGAACTGTGTATGTCCCATTGGGAAGATAGGAACCATCTGTTTCTAATGGGATAAAGCTTCTGTTGCTATCCCTGCAGGGCTGCAAGATATTGAACATACAGCCTGCCTTACATCTAACGCCAGAATGTATTCAGAAACAAAATTTCGGAGGAAGAAGGAAACAATTCTCTGGAAGTTACTGATTGAAATGACTCAGAACTTGAGAATGACAGAAATAATTCATGAAGAAATGGCACAATGCAGGAGAGACTAAAACGCTGCATTAATGTAATTTATCACAGCACTCCCAAATTAGGACATAGTTAAACCTATGACATGGGTCATGACTCACAAAGCTGATAAAAGAGTGCATTCATTATTAGAAATCTGGGTTTAGAATTTATGAGTTTATGATCTGGCAAAATGTCAGGGTATCAGTATATCTACAAGTAGATAGATTATACAAGCTGAACTAGGTAGAATATTTTAAGGAAAAATATATATTAAATATAAAAGTAGGATCTTAATGTTATTACTGCAGAATAAGATTAAGCAAGGCAAAGTGAAAAAGGTAAAGCAAAGCAATGCAAAGGCAAATATCTTTCAATACAAACATTAGTGGCCTTCAGATTCCTAGTATAGATGTTTAACTAATGGCCTTGCAAAAGCATAAGGAGCAGGGCCTTAGAAGGGCCCAGATAAATATACAGACAACTAAATTCCCTGCACCCTCAGCACCCTCCCTTTCACCCTCAGTGAAAGAAAATTTCTTTGGTGGTTTAGAGAGGGATGTACAGAATGCTTAAATTAGCGTGCTGCTTCAGGAGCAAGGGTACTTTATTTAATGACAGAGAAAGTCCCCGCTAAATGTTATCCTGATGTTGGATTCACCTGTTTTTACCTCTTCTTCTGATAATGGAGGAAGGAAGACGGTGTCTTCATCATTTGGGCTCCATACTTCTTACACCTGCTCTTGTTGAACTGATGACCATTCTTTGTGTAGAAAATCAGCTGCTAGGACAGTTTTCGGGGATGAAGCAAAATTAGATTCCAGACTCAAAATAGGGATAGTAATTTCATTCTCATTACTCTATCCCAAACACTTCCTTCCTAAGCAGACAAAAATTACACTGTGTTTGATTTTCTTTTCTTTTGTCTTATAACTCTTAACTACTTCAGATCATGATAAAGGAGGTCAACACAGAAAAAAAAAATGATAAGAATTTTTGGTCAAGAAACTCCTGCTCTCTGTGTGTTTATCACAGCATCCCATAGGAAAAAAAAATAAAAATAATTATAGCATCTAATAGTTCATATTTGTTAATCTCCTTTAAGTTCTTATATAAGATTCAGGTGTCTATTCACACTTCTCAAATGTGAAAGAAATTTCCATACCTGAGCAATTAAATTTAAGCACCTAGGGGTTTTAGACCAAGAATGAAAACAATGTAATTTAAATATATATATATATATTTTTAAGTATGTGTATGTAGGATTTCTTTGACTTTGTTTGGGTTTAGATAAAGAGTACGTCGCCCAAAATATCTAGACTTACATTTTCAAAAGAGCTGCAAAGATACATCCCAAGAATAGATTTAAGAAGTGGTAAGTTGACATGGTGTCCACTTCTTGCATATTGGTAAAGTAGCTGTTTCTAACCATTATTACCTGTAGAAAGAACTGGCTTTCTTTTAGCTTCATTTTCTCTTTTTTTAAGATAAATATAAGTTTGTATTCCTGTGCTTTTGTGTATAATAATACATTTTTTCTATTTAAATTTAAGAGCCAAATAAACTACCTTATTTATTTACTACATAATTCAGAGCAATCCACTTTATTAAATTCTATTTTTAAATACAAGGCAACTAGGGATGGATTAATGAAGCCTAATATTCTGAACAGAAAATTAATGACATATATAGAGATAACATTTCATAACACAAGCCAGCAGGGGACTATTCTTTATTAGAGGCTTACATTCTATGAAGGTTCAACACTGCAACTGAATGTATTATTTCATTATCATGTAGTTATAATTTTCAGAACTGTGGAAATTCTGTTCTGCTAAAAATATTGATAGGCAAGTAATGGCCAGCTCACGCAAACACATTTGGTCCTGCTGAAAGCTTTGTGATAATCATCTTTCCCAAAGTCAAAACAATAATATACAAGGTTATAAGAAGAGCTACAAAATTGTCAGAAACATGACATTCCTGTGCCAGATGAAGTTAGAAAGGTCTATTCTAGTTATGCCCCAACCCTATAAAGAGTTCACATTCCTATCTTTAACTGTGTGAATAGTCATATTGATTTCATATTCAAAAATCTTCACAGGATTAAGGTTTAAATTGGGGTCAGATGTCTCCCGTCATTTCTGCTGCCCTTCTTGAACTCCATGAAACTACTCACATGCTCAAAATTAAATGTTTGCAAGGTCAGAGTCTCAGTCTGGAAATAAAGGAAGCAAAAACAGTTATGATAGAGAGGTAACAGTGCAAAGTTAAAATGTAAAGAGTCAAATGCTTCTGTTTATACTTAAGCTATGAAAAAACTTAAATGGAGTTACAAGGAAGAACTTTGTAAATGGTCTCTTAGGAATATAGTGCATTTCGTGATTTCAGTTTGGACTCTGTTTTAGGAGACTTAGAAAAGCAAAATGGGAAGAGACCCACAGGGGACACCTGAATGCTTGATTTTCAGATGTATTCCCAAATGTGTGTAGGCATAAACATTCTACATGCCTGGGGAAATCAAGGCACCTGAAGAAGATGCAAAACCAAAATGCTGTGACCACAGTTCTTTGGCAGCCTAAGCTGTTCTCACCGCTAAGCATTCTGATCTTGCCTTTTCCTCTACTGTGGGATGCAAATATTTGTCCTTGAGTTGCTGCAGCACCAGTATTGCTAAGGATCATTTACTAAGGTCCCTCAGTACACTACTTTGTCACTCTTTTTTTTTGTTTGTTTGTTTTGTTCAATTTTCTGTAGATTTATTGAGTTTTATTCAATTGAGAATTATCAGTAAAGGGTTCAAGAAGTGCCAGATTCTCTAAGAAGGAAATCACAGGGATGTCTGACTTTGGGAAAGAAAGAGCGGGACAGCAGTCTGCAGTTCTATGTATTTAAACTTTTATGAATTCTGCAAGAAAATGTACATTCCTCCAAAGACAGGAGGACAATAGATGGCTGTGCAGTTTGAGGAAATTAGATTTTAAGATGTGCAATACTGGAAGTGCCAAACTAGCAATCCATAGAATTTGGATTGAGCATGTAGGCTAAATAAATAAATAAATAAATAAAAACAAAAAAGGGTTATGTGGTTTTGGCTTTTATATATATATGTATACACACACATTTATATATAGGTTTGCTCTTCCGGCTCTTCCAGCTCACATACGTGATTCCCAAAGAGATTTAGACCACCATCTACCAAGTAAACCAAAACCTTCTGCTTAAAGGGAATCTCTCCATTTCCACATATTAAAGATATTCCATGGTTCTTGGATTATTTAAATGTTTGCTTGAGAAGGGAAGGAACCCATACTCCAGGTGAATGTGCTAACCAAAAGATTATAGAGTCATTTTGTTCTTCTTCCAGTCTTATCCATATTAAATTATTCCTGAAAAGTGAGATAGGCAATGAGACAGAAGGTGCTGAGACACTCCGACCTGGAACACTTTATCAGGAGAGTAATCCAAATTAAGCCTCAACCAGGAAAATAATGCAAATTAAGACTCCTTACATCTCACTCACCATCAAATTGGTCAAAGATATGACAGTTGTGCCTTTCTTGAGAGACTAACTATACCATAGATCCACCCAGGTAAAATAATTCTGTAAATCCCATTTACAGAACAAGATGGGATTTAGGCTGGATCTTGACACCTCACTGTCTAATGCTAGAAGAATTAGACAGTTGCACATGCCAGGAATAAATGCCTATAAGATTTGACTAAAGTGAATTTAGGGGCTTTAATGTTACTAATTAATGGTTATTTGAGAGCGGTATAAAACTCAGCAGTGCCATGAAGAAAGGTGCATTTTGTCCATGAAGACTTAAAACTTTCTATCACACATCGCAACTTCATCTTGAGAGTTTCTCCTCCTCTTAGGAATATAATCAGTAGAACACAGTATTAAATCGTACTTTGTAGACAAATTATATGCAGTAATCAAATGGAGATAACAGGTATGATTCTGAATACAATTTGCAATTTCCTTTACTTTGTATAAATACAAGAACTACTTGCATGCCTCAGACTTAAAATAATCACTGGTTACTAAATCCAGACAGGAAATGTGTTTGTGTGGCAATGCAAGTACATAATAGGCTATTTTCTTCTGTGAATCAAACCCAGTTTTATTGAAGATTTTGTCACATTTATGATTTTTTTTTCTTCTGAACTCAGTATCACCATCCTTTACATTGTTACAGAAACAACAAAAAAATTGTAAGGTATGCTTAAAGAATAGACTGAGGCCAAAGGAGTGAATCAGCTTACTTGGATTTTGCTAATGTGTCTGTCCAAAATTGGCAAATAAACCAAAATATAAGCAATTTAGAAACACTGCATTCTGGGAGTCCTATGAAAAGTGAATTTGTAAGTCTTGTAAGCGCTTTTGGAAGTCTCACCCCGTAGATGGGATTCATTACTCTTAGTGGAGGCTAGAACTGACTGTGTAAAAGCCAGTTTAGTATAAGCAAGTTGTTTGGGCTTCTTTTGTAATCAATGAAGAGAAAAAAAGACATGATCAGAGGGTATTTTTTTTTCTCCTTCCTATTGCTCCATAGAATTGCAGGAGAAATCCAAGCAGAAGCCTAATTTTTATACAATTAAGATGTGATGTATCCCATACTTGCCTTTCTGGGATTAATGTTTTCTGATTTTTTTAAAGAATTACGGCCCAAAATCCAGGCTGTATAACATACTTTTACTTCCCTCACAGCCTTTGGAGTCTAGTCCATCCCAGAAACTTACACTAGTGCAAGCTTCTGAAACACTGGCCATCATACTAAATCATTCTCTTGGTTTATCTATTCTATGAACATAATTTTGTTTTGTTTTGTTTTTTTTTCCTAATATATACATACTTTACCACATTTATTGCAAATGTATATATTTATGTATTTTAAGTAGCTGAGATGGTGAAATTGAAATACTTTCTTTGGAATCATGGTAACTATTCAACATTGTTTTTACTAAAATACAGAAGCCAATAGTGTGTATAATGCAAATGATTATTTGAGTGTAAGGAAATTAATATTACTTTCTCTCAGTATGTATAGACTTACAGCTGATAAAATTTGCAAATATAATTTGCATATTTGCATACCCAAAATTATATTTTACATAAAGTCATGTTTTTAAAATGCATTCTGCCTCAGAATTTTTCACTTTTAGATTTTTCACCCAAGTAAACATGATAGTTGATATATTTTTAGATCCAAATATTTAGATCCAAAAATATTTATGGAAAAATATACTTCTTCAATTCTTCTTCAATTCTTCTACAATTATAATGAAATATTAAATAAAAATTCTGAATTTTGAATGGGACTTAATCCCTTAACAACAGACACTATTTTCATCTTGTGTAAAATATATGCATATCCTTTATTTTAATAAGGATTATTAAACATATTTAAATATAAATATTTTAGATATCTTTAAATAAAATCCTAATTCTATACCTGCACTCTTTTAAATATTTTATGTATAACATAGAAAAACACTCTCTGGTAGTTACAACAGCTTTTCCAATGTACATTTTCTTTGTATTCACTGAATCACAGCTCTGCTATTTGTGTGTATGCTTATATCTCTGAAATCTGGATGCAGCTGCATGTAGGATTCAGCTGATGAAAGCAATTTTTTTTTTCCAGATTCAGCTATGACAGAAATAAGCTTGGGTTTTGAGAGCCTTTCCATCAACATAAGAAGCTCGGATCCCATCAGTGAGGTGACTTTGCACCCTCTCTAGTCACGGGAGTACATGGTGAGAGACAGTAACAGTGAAAGCTCAACCAAGCCATGCTGAATTAGGTAGCAGTAGTTATGGGAATAAATGCAAGGCAAATCTATTAAAAAAAAAAAAAAAGTGTTACAATTCTATCATCTCAAGTGAGCTCATTTATTTCATGTGGAAGCCCAAGGGACTTCATCTTCATTGCTATTTCCACAATATTTTGAGTTACCATTCATGTGCCATGTTCATAGGTCATGCTTGCATGTAACATGAGACCAGACATCGTTCCTCATGCTGATGTGTAACACCGATCTGACAAAAATAAACAAACATACATATTCATCAATAGCGCTTTTTATTTTTGCATTTCTTTCCTGTCGATCCGGCAGCGCCCGGCGGTGCTGCGTGCTGGCGCTCCGTCGCAGCCGGCTGCAGCGTGGGGGAATGGCCGTGCTCAGCTGTGCGCGTGCCGCGGCGCGGCCGGCTGCGGCGGCTCCAGATGGCCATCGCCCCCGCAGAGCGTGCTGACGGGCAGCCCCATCCGAGGGGGAAGGCTTCTGGTATAATTAGAAAGCGCTGCATTAAGGCAGGCTAAAATAAGAACGGAGTCAAACCTCTGCCCCAAATGCAGCCACGCTTTTCCCCTAAGTTCAAGGAGATTAGTTTTACAGATGTGCTAGCATTTTCTTTATCTTGCCTTTTCTTTTAGCTTCAGTGCTTTCTTCTACCACCTGTGAACAGAAGTGCCAAAATGCCAGGATAGTGACTGTTCTTGTCACTACAGTGGTTGTTTCTTCATTTTGACTACAGGCCTGAAAATAGAATATATTGAATTTTTCATTTCTGAATTCACTTTTGTGAGGCTAATTCTAGCTGATCACAGATAATGGGCAGAAGTGCAGGTATCTTAAACTAAACAAACAACAACAAAGTCAATTAAATCCAGAAGCACCGATAGCACATGAGAATCAGATTATTTCATTCAGATTCAAGACAGTGTATTGCCACTCCTCAACTGTCATTTTGCATATGATATAGAATAGTGATAATAGGGCTACAAACACAGTCAGGGTCTCTTTGAGATATGGTGGGGAAGAGGAGGGTCTTGGGAGCAAGAAGGGAATGAAAAACCGTAGCTGATGTAAACTTACTTAGTATCAGTGACTTCAAAGGAGTTATGATGATGACTTAATTCTGATGAAGAGTTGACCCTGAACGTCTTAGAAACACTCCTACTGTTGGATTATATTATCTTTTTTTACTCCCATCTTTCTTATTTTTTCTTGAATTTTCACCATTGATTCACCGCATAAGAATTGCAAAGTGAATGTCTGTTAGAGGCAGCACTGCATTTTTAACCTACGTAGTCATGGGCACAAAAAGGTTTCTCATCAAAAGAGAGCTGCAAGCAATGTCTTCCCCTCCTCCTCTTCTTTCTTTCCAGCTCAATTAAGAAACAACATGTTTTCCCTCTCAGTGCTTGCCTTTTATCTATTCCTCTTCTCATGTTTCTCTGTTATTTTTTCTCCTTCATGGCATAGCGGTGGTGCTGAATGCTGATGAGATAATGCAAAGTTTAACCCCACACTGTCCTTTACCTGATATCTGCTAGTACTAGAAGCGTGAACTGCACTTTCTGAGGCTCTCTGCAAGCCCACAGGATCTCATGACATATCCACTTACTCCAGAATACAAAAAGTATGGAATGGTTTTCCTCCCTCTTGAGCAGAATTTGGAAAACAAACGTACCAGCTGCATTAAAAGCAACTGCTGGAAGTTGTTAGACTTAGGTTATTTCTTTTTCAGTTTTGCTGTAAAATGGTGAGACCAATTTTCAGGACAATCACTGTTCCGTAGAAATACTTTCTACCACAGTTCCACATACAAAAATGTGCAGCTATGGGTTAGAATTTACTCATATTAACATCTTACATTGGGCCTTTAGGTAATCAATATGAGTTTGAATATATTTGCCTTTTCTAAAATTCAAAGGCAAGTATAATGACGCCTAGTATTTCACAAATCAACAAAACAAAGAAAAAATGATAGAATACATGTAAATATTATAAATAAGGATATTTGTTAGTAGTCAGACCTAGTAACATTATTTTGTGTTTAGAAACTTGACTTCAGTTGTATTTATATTGACTAGAAAGTTGATTTAGAGAAAGAATTTGCGTCATGATATAGGTAAGTATATTTAATTCAAAACACCTTTTTGCTTTTACAATATATAATCTTTTGCAACTTCTGCTATGCACTATATGCTCCTCCATGCCACTCAAACCCACATACTAATTTGAAAAAGCTATTAATTAAAATGCACATAACAATGAATGCAAAGTTTAACATGGCTTTTTTCTTCTTTCAGAAGAATGAAAAATATTCTACTGAAACTAGATGTTTTCTTCATGCTAAGGCAAGCATTGATTGACTGTCAAGTAATATGTTATTGAACATAAATGTAACTACTAAAGTAGATATTTTGCATACATTTTTGAAGATAACTATTCTGTTCATGTTCCACTGCTAGCTCAAAGACTGTCTCTAATACAAGAATATTTGTTTGATAGACACATAACCTCACATAACCAGGAATGAGGATTATGCCATTTTATATTAGTTACCAAGGATCCTGGTGTAACAGTGGGCAGTGACCCAAACAAGAGATACTGTGAATATTTTCCGTTTTTTTTATCCCTCAGAAGAGGACATGTGACACAGAGGATGCATCTACCGACATTTCTCTCACACAGTAATCCATAAGGGCACTCATTTCGTCTTCTCAGCATCCTTATTTGGGCCTAGATATTGATTAGCTGAGTACTGTTGGAAAAGCAGTTCATTAGTTTGCCATCAAGTTCTGGTAAGTTTTTGTAGAAGGAGAGGAAAGCTTTAAATTGTCAGGGGAATAAAAACTCGAGTTTTCAGTCTTCATTGAAACTACCTAAAGAGTAAATGCTACTTCTTTTTCTTTTCTTTTTATTTTTTAAAAATTTCTTAAGATTATTGAAAGATACAGCTGAAGGAAAAGCACAGGTAAAACTGATGGGGAAATTTCCAAAGGGTATTGCAGGAAGGAACACTTCATAATGCTTTTTTTCTTAGATCTCAGAGTCTCTTGCTATCTTGTTTGGTCCTGCTCTCTCAAACATCTCTTCAAATATAAGCATCTTTCAGGTCTCTTTAATTCTGAACATCATAAGCAAACTTGTGAATTTGTTCACAAGCTTGCAAGCCCCTGAGTCCGCAAATACTTCAAAGTAAACCTAGAAGAGTAAGCTAAAATCTGCAAGCTGTAATGAAGGATTACACTGCTGGATGCCAGGGTCATCTGGGTATCATTTAACAGCATTATCTTACCAGGTAATCACCATCTCCTCATAGAAAAGCAGAACAAGTGAAGATACGGCTAAAGCCTTCCAAGTTTTCTTTGTAATTAGGACAGAAAATCCTGCTGTCTCTCTATACATTCTATCATAACTTGAATTCTAAAAGCTTTTGCCTGCAGAAAAAAAATGTGGACAATATATAGTTTGTTAAATGGGGACACAATCTGCTTTCAGTGTTCCTTCCATGAGCATTGGGAACGCTGCACTTGCTGAGGAGTCTCCTGCAAATAGGGCTTAGTGCCAGGTAGAAACTATCATCGTAACTAATTTCATAATATGGGATATTAGTTTCAGATACACTGATGACAGATTGGAATCTAATGGCCTACAGGTGATAATGTGAAATAATAACTTGGATATATAGCAAAACTTTGTGCATATAGTGACAGACCCTGAGCATGCAAAAGTGACAAAAAGTTGGCAAACTGTTCAATATTAGAGTAAATATATATATTTAAAAAACACACACATGGCAGAAGAAGAGATTTTTTCTAACAATACTGACACCGTGTTGGAATGGGAATTCTGTCACTACTGTGTAATTAATTTATGTTGTACAGATGTTAGAGAAAATCAACCAGTCATATAGGAATAATGAATCTTTAGAGAATGTAACAATTAACTGTTATTGTATTTGCCAGAGAGAGTCTATAGAAATAGTTATTTTGTAAATGCATTCCAACTCTCAGCTTAGAAAAAAAAAGGAGGAAAAAAAAAAAGGAAAGGATGCCTCACACTTAATAATTAGGAAACCAGAATCTATGCCCCAAATTGTTATAACGTACATATTCATTTCATTAGATTCACACCACCGTGTGGTGTAAAGCGGGAATAATTAAACACCAGATGGTGATGTAAACTCCAATAGAGAGAGCTCATGCATAATTCATGCGAATGGGATTTACTGTTGTTTTTATCCATTTGGAACCATTATGCTACTCTTGGACCCCAGTCCTTGTCTCAGAGAATAAGATCTCTCCGGACTGAGAATTCCTCTATGCTGAACAATTTGTTCATTTGCCCTGTCATAGCCTCATCAGTTATCTCCCTGCTCAACTTCCAGAATTTCCGAGAACACATTATTTTCTGGCAGTGCTCACAGAACTCCTGAGCTTTTCCATCATATAGAAGCATCTGAGCTTACGGGATATCATTTTATGTTTCTGCCAGCAGTATAAAGTTTAAGATTAGGACCTTTGGAAATTGAATCTGATTTTTAATGATTGTAGTGTCACATTTCCAGCCTGAAATACTTTAAAAATGTCATTAACTGATGTGCTATTAATCATTTAGGTTTTTTTGACCATTAAAATATCTTTTTTTTTCATTAAAGAAGTAATGAATATGAAAGTGAAGACAGGATATATAGCATATTAATAGTTGGAATGGAGAGCAGATTAATATGCTTAATTCTCCTTCACTCATGACATTCCACATAGGTGTTTATATGGCTTCTCTGTAAAACAATGACCATTATAAAGCAAAAAGTAATTTTTTCTCCTAATCAGTCCCAGGGAATAAAAACAAGGACATTGCTATGTGTATCTTTTGCTCCTTGACTGCCAGCCAGTGAGCAGAAATCAGGAAAGATAGAAAGGAAGCTATCGATGCCTCTCTGCATTGGAGGGTTCCCTGTGCCTCCTGCCGCCGAGTCTGCCTGTTCAGAAAACGAGAATCAGTATGCCAGAAGATCCAACCATTTCACAGATATGACAGCCATATACGGAAGCAACAATTCCAACATAGGTTTTTATGTCTCAACGAGCCTTGTGAAAGATGTGTGGCTTCCAGGCCACTTTGAAATAGGAGTTTAATTTGGTTTCACTCTGGATTCCAGTGTGTCGGGATACAGCATACATATGAGTGTCAGAGGTAGTTTTAAAGCACTTGTGCATGCACAGGCAGCCAGCTCAGCATCAGATGAGGCACCAGTTCCAAAGGTGAGGACAGGAGGATGCGCCATTACAAGTGTCCATCCCAGAGGATGTGCCATTACAGCTCCCATAGTTCTGAGAACAATCTCTCTCTCAAAAAAAAAAATAGTCATCAGGTACACTTGCTTGTATATGACAAGACATGGGATGTAGTGAGGAAATAATCTTTCTTATCTCTAGCTTGTACTACCTGGAGTCCCAGAGATACTTGCTTTAAGTCCACGCAACTTGTCTTACAATCGTGTGCACAAGAGCGTGGCTGCACCCCAGCCTCGGAGGCCTGACATTGTCAAGGCAAAGATAACTCATGGCAGAGGGTTTCACAGAATTGTGCGTGCTGGTCCTTCTGGACTGGGACACCCTCTCACAGTGGTAAAATGCTATGACCTGGGAAGCTTTCCAAAGAACCTTAGGCTTTCACATAGGCTTGCTGCAAGTAGTTGGCTTCTTTTTAGTAAGATCAGCTACTAAAATCACAGTGAGATCCTAAACCATCTACCAAAGAGCAATCTATCAAGCTTTACTCACCTTGGTTGCTCCATCCCTGTAAGACATATGGGCTGTACTTATCTCAGGAGGCTGTGCCTTTCCCAGCTTCTCCAGATACCCGTATTTACAGATCTCTTCTCTTTACAGATTAGCCCGATTCCCTCAGGCTCCCTAACTACACTTCACAAATACTTGATAATGATTTAGCAGTAGAGTCCTTTCGCACCAAGATTTTTTTCATTTTAATGAATTTCATAGAATCTAAGCTTACAGCTACAGTAGCAGTGTGTTAATTCAGTACTTCTCTGACAAAATCACTCCATGTGAATGCATCTGCATCAGCCAAATCTAGAATAAAGCCGTACCATGTGTTGTGCTGCTGATCGAAGCGCAGCTATACTAGGAACTAGAGATTTCTGCTCTAATAATGATTCCACTCTTTGGTTTTACTCTGACTGCAGTACACAGCTGTGCTGTTTGGGTGTATAGCCTTAGAATCACAGAAAAAAAGTATATTCACTATCAAATCATCACTGTTTTCATAGTCTCCAACTTTGATTCTGTTTGAAAAAAAAAATAATCCTTTCCTCAGAAGAATACTCCAAGAAAAAAAAAGTCATATGAAAGCTGAAATATTTTAGTAGAGATTAAAGCAAATGAAAATATACAGGTCTTATAGAACTAAATACAACTAGAGAATCTTAGTGAAGAATTTTATCTAAGAATACTTTTTTAGTGCTGAAACTTACCAATTCTGAAATATCAACATTTTCTGAAAGAATTAAGAAGAAAAAAAAAAAAAAAAGTCCCTCCTGTTAAAATCTAAATGAAGCTATTTCATTTCTGACTGTCTAGGCTTATATTTAGTAGTCTGCTGTACAACTTTTCACTAATCCCAAATGTTTAATTTCTATTTAGTGAGCTACATGGTTTTCTATTAGTGCAAGGGCTTATAGAAAGCACAGTTCAAGTTCACTGTCCTCTCCTTTGCAGTGAACTCCTTTAAAGACTGCCCACTTCAATGGAGTACTGCATTTTTAGCACAAGTTTTCAGACTCCATGCACTGACAGAATATGCCCCTGGGGATAATTCCCACAGCCCACTGCAACAAAATCCTAAAGAAAAACCAATTTCCTATTAGGTTAACTTGAAACATCTTTAGGAAGGTTGAATACTTTGAAATAATACATTTTACAAGGGCTGTTTGCTTATGCCCAGGGCACAAAAGTAATATAGTCAGGTTAGTGCCAAACCCATCTAAAGCATCCTACCTCTCACTGAGCTTAAACAAAATTATGCTAAGTGCAGTAAGGGGACTGCTGATTCTGAGTGTGGCAGCATGAGCAAAGGGCTATAAAGATATCTACCCCAGGGGAGACAATTCCCATTGAGAAGGACACAACAGCTTCTTGTGACATTTAGCATTTCATGTCTGCGGAGGGCTGGAAACTTCAGTATTCCTACGAAATTCAGACTGTACCGGCCATTTATTTCACTACTTCCTATGGCCTCTTTATATGCCCTTCTTCCCAGCTCCAACTCCTTCAAAAGAGAAGGACAGAAGCTGACTTTTAAAGCAGAAATGACAGAGTTCACCACATGCATGTATTTTTAGCGTTACCTTGCCCTGTGTTAAGTCAGCCTTTTTGCTTCAAATTTCTGCCCATTTCTTACCTTGGACCTCCAGAATTTGATAAAGCATGACTCATATTTTCCTTCAAATTCATTACTTTTATTTTTCCATGAACTTAGTGCAAATCTCTCAAAAACTGATGCAATTTCTCAGTGCTCTCTCATCTGATTAAAGCAGAGACTGTATTGTCAGTGTAAATGGGATGTGTTAAGTATAAATAGGAAGCAGAAGTCTGGTACAAATGACATCTTTGTGTTGTTTTCTGGCATACTAAAAGCTATTTTGTAAAACTTTATCCATCATTCTTCAGAATGCAAGAGCAAATGTTGATTAATGAGACTGAAAGACTGAAAAGTCATAATGGATCAAAATAAATAGTATATTTACTAGAGGGAAAAAGAAACCTTATACACAGAACTAACTTTCACTAGTGAATCCCTAAGAGGATTTAGATGTGTGTGGACAACAAAACTTATAGAGCTATAGTGGTAAGTGTTAAAACAAAAATAGAGTAACTCTTTTGGAAAGCATTGCAATATTTTCTGCTTCAAGCATAAACAGAGTTTTAAAGAGAAGGGGGAGAAAGCCATTCATCAGGCAAATAATTCAATCAAGGTTTACTGAAGCGTTTCTTGAAACTTTCATTGAAGAAGCTGTTGTTGCTCAGAAAACTCGTTTCTGCATTATAGGAACCATTGCTCTGACTCAATATACCAGTTCCTGTGATTCTACTACAAAATATGAACTGGCATCCCTTGGAAATAATTTTACTTGTTTTTTTCAACCTCCTATCAAAGTCAGGCCTCAGTGAATATTTTGAAACATCTAGGTACAGGCAAACCTGAATTCAGTGCGAAACTTTCATAATACTGGATGTTCTCAAAGTGGGGAATAAATGTACCTGGTCTCTACAGCCATTGACATGTGAATATCATGTCATACTCTCATCTTGGTTATATCCCCTGCATATAGGAGATAAAGAAACTTACAAAGCAGTAGGAGTAGAAGCACTAACAATATCCAGTGCAGGCTTTTTGATAATTTGGAGTAAAATGGCATACCTGACTGCTATGATGCAGTGTTGTTTTCTGGCATACTAAAAGCTATTTTGTGATGCAAGTGCCTGTATATCAACTAAGTATATCATAACAACTGGTAGATTTCTGATTTCATCTTCTGTCTCTAGATTTTGCTATTAATATTATTATATTTAGTCCAACAAGTAATTTTTACTTTTTGTAATTATATATACCTGCCTGTCCCTTGCTTGGAAGGCTAGTATACTGCTTACCCCGATCCCTAGAAATACCACATTTGGAAACTTTTTTAAATGTGCTGATTTTTATTTTAAAAATATCCATTTTGACTGCAACTTTTAAGGAAAGCAGGCTGGGAATTCACTACCATGTTAATTAGAAGAACTATACCAAGGGGCGTGTAAAAATACACTTGTTACCAAGTAAAATGGCTATGCTAAAAGCATCTATGATGTAGACAGAAATATATAAGCAGGGAATAATTTCACATGCTTGGGTGACATTAGAGGTGACAAAACTACCCGTGTATAGACAGCCCCTCAGAGTGAGATTCACTTCTGCTGTGTTTAAGAAGCTATAACATTTAAACTAATCACCCTGGACTCCTTGCAGAGTCAATGGAGGTGTCACACATCCTTTTTCAGACATCTATTTTAAAATATCAGGGCCTGTGCCTTAGAAGAGCTAATGAACAGTGCAGGGCAAATATTTCAGCTGCTCACCTCCAATATGCATTTATCATATACTATTATATCTGACCACTATGCAAACAGAGCTATAACAGCTGCCATGCAGTGCAGTCTGTTTGAATCTAACAGTAATGGGCAAAGACGTCAGGACTCAGTACCTGGACTGTCACCCTCCCAGCAGCTCAGTTAGTAGAATCAATTGATACAATATAACATATCCCTTTCTGCAAAAAATAGGATAACTGTTAAAAAATATCACACAGAGAGTGAGCTGTCTGACTAAGACAGTACAGTTAAGTGCTTTGCCTAAGGCCATAAACAAAAGCAATGATGAAGACACATTTGTAACTTAGGAGTACCAGCTCCCACATAGTTGAACACAAACTATAAAATCAAAGTTCTGCATTGGAGACTTCAGAAGAGCAACCCAAGGTTACAGCTTGAAGCTGCGGCTGCAAAGTCAGGGATTAAAATGGGTGGCTGGCACTGGCCTCAGCACGAGCACCAAAAAAGATACAAGTTACAGTATAAGTAGATCTGCTAGATGGCAAAAAGTCTACTGACCAGAAATATTTCTACTCCTGTATGAGTACATGGGAAAAAAACACAGTTGCAGCAGTGAGTCAGTGTAGGATTTCATTCTCTGTGAGTTAGTTAAAGGGTTGCTGATAAAACATACGTCCCACAGGATGCTATTAAGTTTTATTACAGGGGCCTAGAGTGGGATGTTTTTAAGGGTGCTACTGTAGAGAAGTAGATAAGGTAGAGAGGAAAGGGAAAAACCTTGTAAATAATGTGTGAATCATTCACATGGGATGCACATTAGATAAGGCTGAAGTCATGCAGGGATGTGCATCACCTGAACATTGTGTGAAAAATGTATACCATCATGTTTGAATTCTTATCTTTATCAGCTCCATATTAAAGTTTGTTGAACTGTGAGTTTGTCCTGGATTATAGGGGATAAAATTTATCTTTCTTTTTTAATCTATGAAAATTCATTTCTTATGCTGCATGCTGCACAAATTTTATAATAAATAACAAAAAATCAACTAAAAACACCACAAACTTTGTCTTATCTTACAGGGCTGGGATTTATTTAAATCTGATTTATTGACAGGCTATGTTGGAAATATGGAGAAAAATTATGCTATTAAAACTGTTTGCATATAATCTTCTAGCCTCAGGGATGCTGAATATTAAAGCTAGCAAAAAAAATGACTGCTTATTACAGAACAGGTATAATAACATGTGATATGAATAAAGGAAATAATTTCTCAAAATGTACTTATGTGATTGGGAATGTGTTTTCAAAACATTTTTGCTTTGTCATATTTAAGCTCTGATTTAAATGCTTTTAAAATGGAACATGCATGGTTTGAAAAATGCTATCCACCATACTTCCACACATTACAGTCACCATTCTCTCTATCCTTTCATGGACTAAACATCAGATTAAAAGAATACAAAGAAAAGGAAAAGAAAGAATAGAATTACAGAAAGAGCAGCAGTTAGATAGTGAAAATTGGGATCCCTTTGGAACACAGTAAAATTAAGTTCTATTGTTTGAGCATCTAGCCCACCAAAATAGGTAATTTTGACTTTTATTTCAGGAACTGCATAATCTTTAAGTAAAATTCACCTTGTACAAATACACATTGTATTTAGTGCAATTTTAGCTCAGAGATTCCTGCTTTTGGCTTTGGTAACAAATATCTCTGCTGTGTATTGATGAAAGCTTCAGGTCAAAGTCAAATACCTTTTTTCTTTCTCGAGTATATCTTTTTATGTCAATGGAGAAACTGAAAAACATAATAACATAGAGTAGAAAAATATAAACCATCCTTTAGCATCCTTAGATCTTAAAATATTTTGGCGAGGCACTCCAGTTATGCTCACAAAATAATTTCAGTATGGAAAATCAAATTCCCAGTTTGTGTTACTAAACAGATACCTGAGATTCTTAAACAATATCCTCTAGATTAGCACTAGAGTAAATACAACGATCTCTGGCTGTAGGACACTTGGTGACATTTCAGCTAACCTAGGCATCTCCTGGTTCAGCAGTTACTCCTAAGAGCCTTTCCATGTGTTTTGTGGTGGCCCTGCTACTAAATGCAACTGCAAGTTGCATTTAGAGTTTAGAGTGAGGGAGAATAAGCTAAAGCAGCAGCATTCTTGAGCACAATTCATTTTCCAGTCGTAACTTAAGGGTTCAAATGTGAAAGGACTCCACTTTCACCTAGACTTTGCCATATGAAGTGAGGATATATCAAAATGCTTTCCCATATTTGAATCTAGATAACTTTTTTGAAAGCAAGTTTCCAACATTTTTGAAAATGTTGTCACTTGGCTCTACTTTTACCTGCATTCTTACTTATAGAAGAGCTATAAGAAGTACACTTAGTGATTAATTTCTGCTAACAAAAAAAGTGTTGTGATATTTAAATTTATCTGTCACCAGTTTTTATTCCATTAATAGAGTTCCACTTGAAATATTAATAAATTCACACCACAGTTTCTTTGCTTTTTCAAGTTTCTCAAAAAGACACTTTTTCTTTATGGGGTGGGAGGATTGCTGTAAAATCTTATCATTTCCTCCTTATTCTTTTACACCCTTTTAAAGCAGGAGACCTATTCTGGCAACAATCTGGGACCTCCATATTGCCAAGGAGTTTGAGTCGTATGGCTGCTAAGAACGGTTTGACTGTGTTCACGCTGTTTTACCTGGATCTGCGGCTGCTAAACGCTTACCACATAGTCAGCCTCCAGATGTTTTTTCCCCAGGAGGTAACTGGCCACACAAACAGTTGAAGCAGGAGGGCCAGCAGTCTTCAGGACTGAGTGGCTGACGGAAAGAGAGAACGGAAACCTCTTTTATCGTGTATGCTACTTACGGATTAGCTCTGCGCAACCACACCGTAAATATCAGAAGTTCATTAAAACAGCTCACTTGTACTAGACTGCACCAGAGAATAAAGACGTAGATAATTAGACTGGCAAAGCTGAAAGCAGTAACCACAGAGCTGAGTAACTGAGATCTCTGAACATGAAGGGATATAAGTTTGCTATCCATTTTAACATATAATTTACCTTTTTGTGTTTTTCATGACCACTCTTTTTAATTACAATAAATTAAATCACTATTTATTTCTTTGTTTTGTACTGATACTGTTGGTATTGAAAATATCCTTTTTATGCAACAATGTTATTGTTTTTCCATCAGAGTTGCTGGTAATCTCAACTCAGCAAGAAAGTATTCCAGGAATCATTTCAGAGTAGGCACCAGTCAGTGCAGTAATGTTTCATTCCCAAAATTACCTCCTTTAGGCCTGTTACTGGAAGCATCATAAACAGCATTTATCTATTGTAGAGGGAATCCACATTTCTCCTGACTATTCTCTTGTGTAAATTACTGCTTCTATTTAAAAATGTTAAGCTCTGTCCAGTTCTCAGATCCAATGAATTTGCTTTATGCCATTCTGCCTAGACCAAAGAAGACTAATTAAGCCCAGTGGAGAAATCTTCAGTACTATGAATGTCCTGTTGCTATTCTTCGGTTTCTTCCTTCCACTGTTCCCATTCAGAATATATTTTTTGGGACAAGGAAGGTACTCAGCAGGTTCTCTCTAATTCCTTTGGGAACACTCCAGGGAGCCAGAATGTTTTGGAATTTATCCTCAGATTTCTGTGTAGCTCTTCATGCCCCTCCAGCCGCAAATCTGCCTTCTTGGGCTTCAGTTTACCCTTCCTACTCTGCTGGGAGTTTTGTTGGTGAAATGTAAAACATGTGATAATAAATTTGGCAAATGGGTATTTGTTGAATAGCTTTTCATTACACATAATTTATAGCGTTTACCATTGTTTTCATTCACAAACTTCATGGGACCTTTACTGGAGGTTTAAAACATAAGGAAAAAACACAAGGAAGGAAGGAAGGAAGGAAGGAAGGAAGGAAGGAAGGAAGGAAGGAAGGAAGGAAGGAAAGAAAAGAAAAGAAAAAAGAGAGATCAATGTACAGTATCAGATGGATAGGCAGTCTAGATAGATGTTACTTGGCATTAAGTGACACTAAGTTGCCTTATGCTGTTCACTGAATGATGGATGACAAATCTTATTGTTATACAGATGCTTAACTCACTGTGCATTATAATTTTGAAGATGCCATCTGATTTTCACAGATTAGTATTCTGTACAATTGTAGATATGTTGCAGGCAGTAGGAACTGGATTTGTTTTATTTTTTTCCTGTTGTTTGTTGCCTGTCAGCTTTGCCTCCAAGACTCATTCATTATAGTAAACTGAATTTATAGAGGTCTGGACTTTGGCTTTTGCTTCAGTGAAATAAAACAGGTTCTAATTTATTGAATTTACAATGTAGATATAATGTGTCTAGCACCTGCACAGAGATATTCTTGATAACCACATATTAGAGCACCACAGTGAAGTTAACTGGCAACGAAGAAGAGCAAGGAGATGAAAGTATATTTATATATTGCTCACCTAAAACATTTCTTAAAGTTTGCTAATGTCCCCATTCAGCTTGGCATGGGCCTTAAAAGCACTGTATTATGGGGATAAATTCCCAAACAATGTGGGAAAGAACATCTGCTAAGGGGTTTATGTAATTTTCCACTCAATTTGTTCTGTCAAGAAGATAAAGTATTTCACTCCTTTGAAGAGACCAATACTTCGTGTTAAAAAAGGAAAACTTAAAATGTCAGAAATTTAGTATGAAGCAAACTTTCTATGTTAGGTCTGTTTTTCGGTATTTTTTATTCCTGTAATTTTTTTTAGTATGATTTTTTTTTTTAATCTTCTTTTTAACTTCATCTCTGGCAGCTGATGTAAAACATACAAGTATCCAAGAATGAAGAATAGTGACTTCCCTTACCAATACAACATAAATACATTTCCCAAACACCAAGTGTCTACCAAAACCTTCACACCATGGCAGAAAGGGTGGTTGTTGCTTTGCTGGCTTCATTGACACATATTTGTACTGCATTCCAAGTACAACAATAAAATTGTACCTTAAGCAATGGAATCACAGTCTACAGCACTCTGAATGAAGAAGCTTATGCTTTTTTTTTTCCAAATCAGAGCAGACCAAGGAGAAATATTAAATTCATAAAACTGAAAGGCTTTTAATGCATTACAAGCTTTCAATATAGTGCATTTAGGGCTCCCCAAACAGTGCAATCTGTTTTATAAACTGCACAGAAAGCCTTCTATTGTAGAACCGTGGCTTTTATCATCAGTCTCCTTGTTCCTATTTCCTGTGGAGGAAATAGCTGTTATCAAATAGTATAAATATTAATTAATATCAAATGGTTCATCATTTAATGCCTTTAATGTGAATATATTGTTCTGTGTCTGATTCATTATGTTTTACTTTATTTACTCATGTGATATAAAAATTAATACAAAAAGATCCTTGCCTTTTAATAACAGAAAGATACAATAACTAGCTACTGTATGGTAGCAAACCCAAATGGGTTCACTAGTGCCAAGAAAGACACCTCTGCATTTTTACTCTTTTCAGGAATGTGTAATGCTTTCTGTCCTCAGAATCATTTTATTTAAACAGAGCTAAAAGTTTGTTCATCAGCTCCAGGAAGACATGAAGTCAAGGACTTGATATAGCAAGAGAAAATGCTGGGTTTGCTATACCAACATCTATTTCTTTGTTTTCCAAGCTGGTTGAGCTAGAAACTATGGGCACTCTCATGTCACACAACTCCCACACAAGACCCAGATGGAGAACTATTTGAGCCTTAGAGCCTCATAAAGCCTTCAGGCTGCTGCTAACTGTCCTTGGACAGAACTACCTGAGCCATCTTGATAGTACAAGTCCTAGAGAAGACAGCAATGTCCCAGATACTTACAAATGGATTTGTGTTGGCTAAAAACCCACACATGAATGGCAGATGCTAAATTTCTGTGCTCTACATCTTCATCTCCTTGCTTCTCCCCATCTTTATAGCAATGGAATGCAAAAGATGAAAACTGGAGATTCATACGTGAAAAAATGAAAAGATACTGAGATAAAATATAAGCCATTAGAACTGTACCCTAATCCATTTACTTTTCTGAAGCCTTTCAGTGCTCAGTTTAGATTCATATTTTTCAGTAACACAGTATATACATCATTTGTAAGCTTCTTGTAAGGTTCTATAGGTTTTATATGTAATAAAGTAATGAGATTACACAACAAAGAAATGGTATATTGTTTCCAGCAAACTCCAGAAGTGATTAACTTTTCCATTTCATAATTTGCAGTCATGAAGCATATGATGAAAAACTTAGATTAGCATCTGAGTTCCATTTCACCCGTTATACACCACCGTACTCCCTCTCCCACAACTTCTTTTATTCTTTCATTCTGCTCTGTTTTCATGCACTAATACTTATGCTCTTACCTCCTGTGTTCTAAATATTTATGAGCAATTCTGTTTTTTTGTACAGGTAGCAAACCTTAAAGGATGTCAGGTAATTGTCCTTATTATGCCACTAAATAAATTAAAGGAATAATTATCTTTTCTGTTACTTATTTCACAAACTTTGAGTTCCTTATAGTAACAACTGTTTTTATTTGTGTTACATATGATGTAATGACTGATGATGCCTCCCTCATTGCTCATACAGAAGCAGTACTGCAGCGCTTAACATCCTGCTCTGCAAAGACTGCTGAGCTTTTTGGTCTGGAAGTCAGTTTGAAGAAGACAGACGTTCTCTACCAACCTGCACCTCAGGAAGTCTTCCATCCCCACATCACCATAGGCAAATCAGAGCTTAAGTCAGTTCAAAAGTTCAGCTATATAGGAAGCATCATTTCCTCGGACGGTAAGACTGATAATGAGATAGACAACAGGTTAGCAAAGGCATACAGAGTTTTCGGAAAACTTCATAAAAGAGTCTAGTGCAATAAACACACGAAGAGAAGTACAAAGATGACTCATGGGTCATCTACCACTACCACCTGCGACTCCTCGAACACTTCCATCAGCGCTGCCTCCGTACAATCCCAGACATCCACTGGACTGATTATGTAACCAATGTGGCTGTCCTTGAATGGGTAGGGCTCACCAGCATTGAGGCCATGCTGCTGAGAATGCAGCTGCACCGGGCAGGGCACGTCCCCAGAACGGAAGATCACCGCCTCCCTAGGACTGTGCTCTGTGGTGAACTCGTCACCGCCTACCACGAGAGGAGCCCCAAAGGGGAAATACAAGGACTCCCTGAAACAGTACCTCAGCCTTGGCCATACTGACTACCATTAGTGGTCCACTGTGGCCTCAAATTGGGAGACATGGGGACACACCATCCATAACGTTGCTGCTTCCTTTGAGAACACTCGCAGAATCAGTCTCAAAGAGAAAAGACAACATAGAAAGAGCTGTGCCTTACCACTACTGCCTAAGGAGACCTTCCGCTGTGCCTTTTGCAACTTTCCCACATCGGTCTTTTTAGCCATCAGCGTGCTTGCAGCAAACATGAGTAAAGCACTTCCCATATCTTCATTCGTGAAGCCTAACCATGCTGGTGTAATTTTTAAGTATGTTGCTACTATTTAAGAAATGAATAATCTTCTAGTCAAATTTCTTACATTTCAGCAAGAATATAATGGTATAGACAAACACAAAGGAATAAAAAGAAGCCCCACTGCATCAGACTTTGCAAGCGTATGTAATTTTTGTGTGTGCAGATTTGGAGTACAAATGTACAAGGAGAAATTATGTCTTCGATGACATATGCATCAGAATCATATTATTTAAAATATGAGTGGGATGCTTTTGTACATATTCCAATGTATTATTTTCATGGTGTCTGCAACTACATTATTGGTCATGGTTTCTGTATATAGATGAATACAGTAGACCAGACAGTTAATACTGGAACAATAAAATAACCCCCCCTAAAGACTAAAATCATAAGGCTAATCTTTTCATGAATGAAAGGGAGATAGATATTCTATAGTGATGGCAATACTGGCAATGTCCTTAATGAAGAGCAATAATTAAACATTTTGAAATATCAAGGTCTTGGATAAACAATAAACTTTTAGTTAAACCCAAAGTGATATAGCAAGGTTTTCTATGTAAATTCAGGACTAACACTAAAAAACTCCTAAGTAAAGCCTCATGTTATACCTCTGTCCTGCTCTCTCTCCCTACCCAACCTCGGTGGAGCTATGACCTTTTCCTGATACAAACACATCAAGTGCTGGAGCACACACCAGCTGAGCCTGCATGCCTGCAGCACCCTGCGCTCTGCTGGAGAGGCAGCCAGCTCACAGTAATCTTTGCAAACTGCAGTGTGCTGCTAGCCTTTGGTGCTGCCACAGATCCCAGGCGAACTGGGAAGGAACTGAGATACAGAAAGGAAAAAGGAGCTGCAGGCTCTGGAAAGAACTGTAATTTTATTATTTGTAATTTTATCACTAAAGCTGTCATTTGTTTTCCACTGAGACCTCCTGTTTGGCCCAGTAGCATAAGTCTAAAGCCTGTGGTGAAAGGGAGGAAGGAAGGCAGTAAGATGCAGATAAAGCCTATACTGCTCACAACAAATATGGGTAAATTCCATTTGCTTGCATTTACCCTTGATTGCCTCACTACCCAGAGCTCCCTCTGGTTCCAATTAAGCTCAGAGTCACAGTCCATCTCTCTTGGAGACTCTGAATGACCTGTAACCAGCTGGACCTGAAGATTAACTAAGTTCTGGTATGGAGACAATAGTTGAGAATTGTATCTTTCAGGCAAAGACCCTAGAAAGGGTGAAATTCATCTGAAAGGGAAGCAAAGCTTTTTGGAGGTTGGCTTGAGACTGAACTCCTGCAGAAACTGTGGACAATTAGAAGCCTCAACTGTATCATCCCCAAGCACAAAGTATGTTCCTTCAGCCACCTTGTCTAATTGGCAATTAATTTAAAGTGCATATAGGTTCCTTTAGTAATAATATGTTCAAAAGCAAAAGCAACAATGGGGTTTTAACTGCACGCATTATTATGCTGAATGAGAGATAAAAAGGAAGGAAATAAAACATACCAGCACAATGTTTATCACGTTCTACCATGCAGTATTTATATTATGAACGCAGGTATTATGGCGAAGAAACCAGTACAAGATGTAATGGAATAGAACTAATTATTGCTATTGACCCATGTAGAGTTGAAAGTCTAAACTACAACTCTAATGTCTCCAACTAAAAATGCCCCTATTTTATTCAGCACACTGACTCCTCCTGTGTGTATTCAGGATAATATCCTTTTACTGATATAGGCTAGTTTTTTACTTTTTACTACTGACAGTCCTACAGAAGCTCTCAGGTTTTTTTTTTTTTTTTTTTTTTTTTTAATGCATCACTCCACAGTATTAAATTCCTGTGGCATGTTCACTCTTCAGCTTGAGTGTACAAATTATGCTCCTGGATACATACATCTGTGTAGCCCTATTGAGGTAGTAGACTTGCACTTGAAACTCAAAGTAGAATTCATAAAACAGAAGGAAGCCAATACTGTAATTTAAGACAGCTTTCGCCCTTCAGAATATTTATTTTCAGTGATGAAACACAAACAAGAAAAAAATCCGTCTAGCTTCACTTCCATATTCCAGATATAGTTTGCAGTGGTGAAAAGAAAGAAAGATTTCTAATTTTTCTGCTGTTAAACAGCACAAACTGTATACCAAAATGAAGAAAATTAAATAAAGTTAGAATCTCACATGACAGTGTAATAAATGATGCTTCGTACTCTGATATAGGTTCTCTTGTATAGTTGTTAATATTTTGTTAAAATTTAGATAGGAAAAATTGTTGTAATAAATATGCCCATATTAATGTAGTTTCACATTCTTCTAGCATTAAATATTATTGCAAATAAAGTATGAATTAAATTATGCATAACTGCTATATTTCAGAAGACATTGTTTTAGAAAATGTTGAAAAAGGCATTCTGTAGAATGCTTTTCTCTTTATGTTCTCGCTGAGAATCACAATGCAAAATTGAAGTTGAGTTTGAAAAGATGAGACTTAAACCTATTTTAATGCTTATGCATACAAAGAAACAGAGGAACAGAATAGAGAAAAGCATAGTTCCATGTTACTTTCAACAAATGATGACTCACATTTAAAGTTGTGACAAAGCAATAAGGATCATAATGGTAACTGGAGTGGTCTGTACCCTATAACCACCCTAAGTCAATTATTTCCACAGTTGGGAAACCAGAGGATACCTTCAGTAAGCCCAAAGAAATCATGCAACGACATTATTTTCCAAAGTCAGTCATTCTTTTCCTCTGCGGTAAGGTGATAGATTCTCATTTACTCATTAACCGTAGCAAAATAATAATAATTAATCCCCCTGAAAACCTTACTGTCATTTTCATTTAAGTAAACCAGTTGATGTGGCTTAAATAAACACTTACATCTTGGAGTGATAGCCAGGACAAGTATGATTCATATTAAAAAACAGTAGAGGTGATACCTAATTTGGGCATATACTTATTTGCATAAGCTTCAAGACAAGACATGTCTTTCAAAGACAAAAGCAGAGTAAAAGAAGTGTTGCACACTCGGTTGCAAGGAGAAAATTCAGCTTTTGAGCAAAGCAGCTCTCATTTGGGATTGGTGAGATCTCTTCTGGCAATGAGAATCATCACAAGGCCAAGTACTATTTACATTCAGAAAGAAGTGGTGCCAGTGGTCAATATGTTCATTCATATGAACATAATTCACATTCATTCACTGTTTCAGAGTCTTAGCCAAGTGCTATATTCTCTTTGAAGATTTGCAGGCTTCATGAAAAGACCAGTATGTTGAACGAGAAAGATAGCAGAAGGCACAAATCATGTAATTTTTCTTTTAGTATTTTTTTGAAAGAGTCTAATGAATATAAAGAATAATTTGTGTCTATGAGCAAAAGTTATTAGCTTAAGATAGAGTAAGTGATATGTTCACTGATAGAGGTCATTGTCATCATTTTGACTGAGAAGTAGATAAAATGGACAAATGACCTGGACTGAGGTTAACTACCTGACCATAACGAAATTAAGACCTGGACATTGCTTGATGTGAAAAATAACAATGTAAGGAGCTGACATAAGTTACAGATACCACCACAAGGGATGGCTGAACTTCACAGGTGGTTACAGTGCGCTTATGTGGGAAGGAAATGGAGCTCATAGACAATTGAAAGAGGGCCTTTGGGAAGTACAACCTTGCAAGGCCAAGAGTACCTACTTAACCATACCAGTAATACCATATAAAGGAAACACTGCTTAAGCAATGGTTTCACAAGTACAATATTTAGATGTGGATGTGGCAAAACTGGGGCTAGTGAATAAAATAGTAATTAGAAATGAGTTGTTTGTGAGGAGATGGGAGTGGAGTAAGAAAAGTTTGAGGATGGAGATAGAGAAGGTCAAACAAATAGAAAAAGACATGATCTATATCAACTGTGTGGTTATTGCTGTGTGGGAGCACTAGCCTGTAACCCTGTATTTGACCATCACAGTCTAAATCAGGACCATGTCAAGTCTGTTTTCTGAGTTCACATGTATTGAACTTGCTTCCCCAGCCAGCATAGCAGGATGCCTTCCCTCACAAGTGCTTGAACAGAGAAGACAGGGTGATCAAGAACCCTGATATCATCCCATCAATATCTGTCATAGATGTGATGGCACTGGCTTCTTCCCAATTGCTTCCTTGCACTACAGTCCGTCATGGTGGTGTACTATAACAAAGAAGGAGGCTTTGCAAAAGATGGCTTGGTGAAGAAATGTAGAGAAAAAGAAAGAATTATAAAGGCAGACGAGAAAAAAGAAACATATTTATGGATTATGGGTTAACAAAATTATGTCTGATACTACTTTTCATTTGAATAATACTATCAGATGTTCATGAAAATTTCAGTTTTGACTTTTGCATTTTCTTTTAAAATTGTGTTAATATCAAAACAAATCACTTTAAAATCAAGAGGTTTATCTTATAAACTCAAATTTCTCTCTCAACTTAGAAATGTATATGGTCTTCAACAACATGATCTAAGTGATATGGGCAAGTAAACACAGGAAGTTGGCATCGGTGGAAGAAATTCAACCTGTATTTTCCAAGTTTCAAACTTTAACATGGGGTCCGTTCTTACATTTTTGTTGTTGGTGGTGGTGGTGTTCTTTCTGTTTGTTTTGTTTTGTTTTTTCTTTCTTGCATTTATCAGATACAGTTTTGGGGCAAAGACATAGAGCTGCTGACATAGATCTTCACACAACTGCTTTAAACCAATACTTTTTATACTATGAATGAGAATATATTACTAAGATTTTATCTTACATTTGAATGAAAGTGATGAGTATGTTACATGCCATTCTGTTTTGGTTTGTGTCTGTGTATGAGCAAGAATTCCTTAAAAAATAAAAAGTATATGAGGGAATTAGGCACTACAGCCTCACAGGATTTTAACAGGACCTGAGTGACTAACTTCTTGAAGTATCATTTCTGCTTATTAATTCATTTAACTATTATAAATTGTCTTCACACTCTTGAAATCTAAATAGTTTTAAATAGTCTTTCCCTCCAAAGGGCAAGTAATTTTTATTTTTTTTTTTACTTTTTTTTAACCACAAGAAAGCTTAGCATTATATGAATCTGCAAATGAAATCAGTAGTCACAACAGGGGTGCTTTGCTACCATATATATGATGAACTTCTAATGAAAGAAAACCCCTTTTTATTCAGTTTACTCTCCCTTCATTTAGCTTATTGGTCATATCAAGTTAAATGTTAATTGTAGGCTACAGAGAGGTTACTTATCCTTTTGTAATCAAATATCTCATTCATTAACTACCTATGCAACAAAATATCTGCTGCAGAACATTTGACTGAACCTTTTGTTTTCACAGCAACAAGAAGATACCACTAATCAGGGCTCAACATAAAAAGGGTTTTTTTATATATAATAAAAACATATTTTCAATAAGAATGTTAAGCTACAATTAAGAAAAAAATAGAGTTATAGTCAAGGAGATTTTTAATTCTATGCAAAGAGTTTGGGGATTCAATAAATCCGCAGAGATTAAAAATACCTTTTTTTTCCTCACACATTATTACTTTCTCATTATACATTGACTTACTGTGTGACCTTAGGCAATTAATTTACTCTCTAGCCAAAATTTCCCAACCTGAATATGTAAAATTAAATATCTGAATCTATTTTTAGATGACAAAACAAATGACCTGATTTTCAGAGGTCATTTATACCCCAAATATTCATTAGGTTGACACAGGTTCTGGCTACCTTTTGCCTCTGAATAACTTATTGCTTCTCAGATAGATAAATACGGATTTAGATGCTCAGTTTCTGGCAGTGAATTGACAAAAATCACACTTCTTACTTACTTACAATGCAGTGCGGTGCAGGACGGACCCCTGATCTAGCAAGATCCAGGCAAAACAAGTTTGAGGAGCTCTGTATTGCTCAGGGCCCAAAGTGCTGGAGCTGTGTTCATATGTCTCTGCACATGCCTTTCTATGCTTTTTCTATCAGAATAAGTTCAAATGTCGTTCTCTTCATGCCTTCGGTGTTTCTGGAGAGATTTAATTTCCCTGCATATAATCCCATAGAGTTAATTTAGGTAGTTGATTTAGATATTGTCACACAAAAATGTATTTGGCCCTAAAAGGCCCCTAGAAGGGGGCTAATGAGTCTAAGTTGCTAAATCAATGGAGAGAGACAGAGTGCCTCTGAAAATATGCAGAGGGCAATCCATTCCTATTACGGGAGTTTGACTTTCCACTGAGAGTGTAGAAAATTAATAGAAAATGTTAGGCCCTTCCATCTGCTCATGATCCACAGCAGTTAGTCCTCTTCTGAGGAAGATATCAGGTAAAGGTGACCGTGTCTTAAGCATAATAGTGTAGTGGTTTGAGCTCTCACTGAGGAAGTGAGACCTTTGCATTCCCATCTCTGATCAGCTAATAGGGGACTGAATCCTCCTCTTCTATAACCCAAGAGAGTGACCTAAACCTCTGTGTAATGAATAATTTGAATGAGAGTGTTGACTGTTCCTCCTGCTCCTGAGGCTGAGCTGCTGAATAGCCAGGAATGCAAAAACCATTAGTCTGAATGAACCGTGGGGAAACAAGCACCGATTGTAGTCTTGGGGATATGTCTGAGAAGGGAATGTCTCCATCTTTGGCCCCCCCTTCCATGGAATTCACATACATTTCACTTTGGACAACTGTGGGCAAAAAGGTAACTTTTTTAAAGGTGTGCTTTCTCACGCGCTTTCTTCTGTGCTCAAAGTTCTTATTGCTGATTTTGCAGATGTTCAACTTCAGAAAAGTGCACCCCCTCAGGGTGCCCCATGGCTTGCTGCTTAGCAGAGTGCCCTATGCAGGTGTGATAGCTCCCAGGCTGAGCACGCTGTAGAACTCCAGCTTCAGAAATCTCCTCCCTTGTCTATAAAGATAATATGAACAAAAAAATATCACCTGTAGAAACCAGGAAATTTTGGTCCAGGATTCAGGGATCATTCAGCCAGGTAAAGATTTGAGTTGGTGTGCAGTCATTTAACAGAGATTTCCTGTATAGATTTACTATATATCCAGGTTTAAGTCTTCCTGGATGTTTTTCCAAGGTATTTCTCAGACTTTTGCTTCAAAATGCAGCCTATAAAGATACCACAGAGTAGACAGGAAAGAGAAAGTCCTCTTTATTATGAACCTCTGAATGTCACAATGTGAATCAACATTTTGACTTATGCTATTAAAAAATGTGCCTGCATAAAGGTCCTGGTACCAAACTGTGCTCCATGACAGATGTTTAGAGCCAGGTGTAACTCCAGTCTGATCTAAGGCTTACCTATAGCCCTGGCAATGGCAGCTCTCTTCATCCCACCTCTGTAGTTTCTCTTAAGGCCATGGATTATGATTTAAGCTATTTTCTATTCTTTGGTTTTACACCAGCATAGATGTAAACTGAATAGATTATTTGTGAATGGGCAGAAAGAGGGAGAGTGATAGATAACAACTCCAGACCTATGGTTTATAAGTCAGAAAGTTATAGAGCTTAACTGAAAATAGATATAGTCATGGCATCTATGCTTTATTCACACTTCACATATCTTAAGCTTGAAATTAGGAAAACAAATGTTCGGTGCTTCTTATACCATCTGTTACTTATCACTTGACCCATGCACAAGATTGAACATTGTGAAATTGTTCTGCGTTTTCAGGTTCTCTATTTTCAGATGCCTGGGATAAATGGTGTTAGGAGGTTAACAATCTAGTAAACTTTTTGTTTCTAAGTCCACAATGTTTCCAGTACAGTTTACACCTGTAATTTATTTGATGAATCAATAGAAGCATTTGCTTGTGGACACACGTAGTACAGGCAGAATCATGTACTATAAAGCCTTGCTCAGTAGTCACTGCAATGGAGTATGCTGAAAATCTATTCATAGTCGAAAAGCGAAAATCTCAAGGGAAAATGAGAATTTACATGGTTAAAGGATAAAGCTATTAGAAAAAATAGAATAAATATAATAATTAAAATAAAAAGAAGATAATGGGGAGTAGTGTCAAGTATGCATCATCTTAAAGTGACTACTGTTTAGTTACCATTATAGTTACCATTCTAACACCATTGTAATGGATAATAAAGAGACTCAAATTCTGTGTCCAGGAGGTAAAAAAACTATTGGATACCAATAATATTACTCATGTAACCTTTAAATCTTTGATCTTTATTACTCTCTGAGGAACTAATGAACAGGTTATTTTCTTACACATAAACTTATCCTTTTCTCGGTATCAATTATTTATGTATTGCTAAAAACCTCTCAAATTTCACTGAGGTTCATTGGATTCCTGTTTGACTTTACTTGTACTGGAGGCTTCCCAGGATATAAAGTGCTTGCCATGTGCCATTTTTGGTGTTGTCGTGGGGAAAGCTTCACAAGGAAATATCAAGGTATATACTGTGGAGAAGTACAAATGATGAGAGAGAAAATGAAGACAGAGAGAGAAACCCATCAAAGGAGACATAGAAAAAGGTTAGTAGATAGATGTACTTGTTTTAATAAATCCCAAGAGGAAGACCATTCAAACATAGCTCTGACACTTGAAGACAGCAAAAGAGAAAATGGCAAAGCTTTTCTGTCAATTATTAAAAAGACAAAAGCAAAGGTAAGTGGCTGTTCTTAAGCATAGACTGTCAGAAAATCTACCTAAAAAGCTTCCCTGAGTTCACTATGAGCCACTCTGGAATGCCAGATGATCAGTGATAAGGAATAATTAATGAAGGAGGCCTTGGACTATTAAAAGACTTAGCAGTCAAATATGAGCAAAGAGCATTAAGCATTAAGAGATCTATAATCTCCTGGAAAAATACTAATGAGGCATTCACTACATTGCAAAGGATAATTTCTGTCAATTGGCATATTCTGTACAAACAGACTTTCCATAATTTTGTTCGTTCTTATTATTCATTCCCTACTTCAACAGATTAGTAAAATACTAATCAGAGTGAAACACAATAGCTCCCTGATCAATATGCATAGTATAGAAAAAGGAGTTACAATGTAATGCTTCTTGCAAATGAAAATTTAAATGCATATTTCTTAGGAGGTCTCCAGTCAATTTTATTTTTAAAAAATATTTTTCACATTTTTTAACTGTTTACTCTGATCAAAAATTCCTAGTATATTGATAAAAAATTGATCTTAAAATACGATAATAAGAAAGAAAAACCTTTCAAATGAGAGAGAGAAAAAAAAAAACTGAATGTAATTTTAAATCCATCAAATGTCCTTATTATCAAATGCCATAGAAAGCAAGCACAATATTTCATTTCAAATACTTTTAAAAGTTTTATTTTAAAATCCTGAAAAAAACAATCATGGCCTTTTTCACTAAGCTCTAATATTTGTATGCATAGATGACTGTTCATATGCTTAAATGCCATAATAATAAATCATTTATGAATTTACATATATTCAGTGTATAAGAAAATGTTAACTGACTATTTTAGCCTAACAATTGCTATTATGTTCTGCAGAAAGTTAGAGATGAATGAGGAAAAAATAGAACACAATGTTTTGCAAAAACAGTCACAACAAAAATAGAAAATTTTACTTATGATGCAAACCAAACTTGAAAAAATGTTAAGAAACTGGTGACTACTTCAGATGCCATGTCTTTAGCTTCTTTAATTTTAGCAGTCTTTTACTTAAGAATTTTTCATAGTATTTTGACTATTGAACTTCCTCTGGATGTCCACAACACAATGATTCATAAAATTGCATAGCATATAACAAAGGTAAGAAAAGAAAGCCTGCCCTTTTCTGTGTCTGAATGATATTACAAGGCACATGCTTCCTCTCTTCTCTCAAACAGTTTTTTATTAAAAGGGCAGTATAAAGAAATCATATACTAAACAATGAGGGTGAATTAATTACAGAGTTAAGTTAAAATTCATGAAAATTATTTCACACTAAAAAGATGCTATTTATTTTGAGTTGGATATGGTTTGTAAAAGAAAGCAGAAAAAGGGCTTTCAGGTCAGAGGCCAGCTGCCATAAAATACAATAATAAATAACTCTTAAGGAGTATTTGTTATTGAATTAGGTGAAATGTTGCATTTCAGCTGAGGATTAAACAGAAGCTTGTACGGTGTTTCACCTTTATCTCATTCTTAATGTAGAATGCATAAGACTGCAAGGATTCCTCAGCAGGGACAGTCTGCCTCACTTGAAAACGGAGTAAGGATATTTGTCGCCTCATCAGTCTTTCAAGTCTTTCAAATATTGGCAAAAGAGATGATATTTAATCAGGGAAATATAAAACTTTCATTGGGTCTGAATCTCTACCCAAAGGCTGAAATGGACCGAGAAACTGTATCTTTTTACTTCTGTAATGAATTATTTTAATATTATAAGTTAATATTTTATCATATATTATATAATAAAGGATATTGTATTTATTTTAATAAAATCAGAAACCCCAAAGGCAGGTGACATCTCAGTCTTCCTTTGAGAAGAAAAACGAAGTCAATCTGATGTTCCAAAGGACACAATGTTATCACACAATGACGGGAGCAAATGGTATAAGTGCAATTATACATTCTCGCTTCATCATTAGTTATTCTTAGACACTATTTTCACTTCCAAGAATCACTACTGTTTTGATGAAATGTTCAATCAGTCAGCATGTCAGGGAAACTAAGGACAGACACTAAAACATGTTATCTGGGTACCTAATTTACACAGTACCCGAATGAAATTGTACAAGCTTGACCTGAGACCATGACAATCATTCTGTACAGTCAATGAATGGCAAACACTTCCAGATGAAATTATTCACTCCATCTGCCTTATGTACCAATTTTAGGATGGGTCACCCTGTGGAAGGACTTGCCTTCTTTACTCAAGGAAGTTTAGAACATTAGTTTAAAGTAGACATTGAACATTTCCAAAGCTAGAGTCTGCCCTATCTAAGCACCTTTCTATCAGCAAAGAGAGGTAGAAGCAGGTGAAGACCTCCAGAGGAGAAAGATGTGCCCTCCTAACTTATAAGCTGTACTTTAACTGACTACTTTTGGAGGAATTCAAGAATATATCTAGCTGGTAATCCTGCAGATTACCAGACCCTGGTTTCTACCTTTTCCATGCAGAAATTAGGAACTAAGGAAACATTCTTAAACAGAAAAAAAAGAAAAGAAAAGAAAAGAAAAGAAAAG
>JAWLRI010000898.1:353156-368739 GCA_034781795.1 Crypturellus tataupa | reverse complement strand
AAAGAAAAGAAAAGAAAAGAAAAGAAAAGAAAAGAAAAGAAAAGAAAAGAAAAGAAAAGAAAAGAAAAGAAAAAAACAGCATTATTTCAGCTCTGCATCTGCTTTTTCTAAAGCCATGTGCTGCTATCTGCTTCTCATGTAACAGTTTACTTGTTGGATATCCTGTCAAATATCTGAAAATAACTGAATATAGATGCTGCTCAGTTTGAGGGTCTGAAACTTTCCCTAAAAATAGCACAATATTACCGAGAAAACTACATGCTCCACATGAGATGTAGAGTCATGTTTGAGTATGAACAGATAAGTTGCCTGTGTTCATGTAACTTGAAGACTACGCAGGGAACCACTAACCTAACTGAGGTGCTCCTAGGACTGAATAAGATGTGTAAGCAGAATGTAGTCAGGCTTTACTACTGGATACTGCTCTAGGGCAGGGAAAAGATTAGGCAGTCAAATACCAGTTTAAATGTAATTTAGGCAGATAATTGCACAGTGTAATCTTTATTATTATTATTATTATCTTATCAAAAAAAATATTGCTTTTGCTCATTTTCTCATTTTAAATTGACTGTCATCCTACACAGTTTTCCAAGTTCCTGAAAGTAGATTCTTAAATCTGCAAGTCTGCTTATTGGGTACTCAAATGAATTGTATTTTGCACAGTATTTAGAGCCCTGAGACAATACTATTTTTCTAAAATCATGCCATTCACCTTAAGTTGTGTCATCAGTTCACGTAGCTCTCATTTAATTTGTAGTTCTGAACTACAGGACTATCTAGTGTTAGACATTTAGAAATCTCCTGAACTATAATCTATATCACTGTATGGCTATAAATAAAACAGCCATTTTGGTTAAGCATTAGTACAAAACAGTATAAAACTTTTATACTGCTGATCATCTGGCCACTATCATTGGGAAACAAAAATGTTGCTAAAAGTCATGACTAATTTAGGTATAGCTGCAGAAATTCAAAATTTTCTTATCAAGCCAAGTACAAAAAAAAAAAAAAAAAAAAAAAGACAGGTTTTTATCTCCTGCTATTTCTTACTAACATACTTTTTTTTTCTTTCAGGAGTCTGATTGTCTAATCAATGTTGTTACGGTAAATCACAATGGTTCAAAATACTGTGACAGCAACATCTTCCTATAATTTCATTTCATCACATTTTGATTTTTACACAAATTAAGCAAAATTAAATATAAATCATGGTACAGGGCACCCAAATCAAGGCACTGGTCAGAGGATCATGTACCATAAGAAATGGAGAATTGTGCCTAAAATAAGATAAAGCTATTGGAATAAAATCACATATGATACTAATCAAGAATCCATGGTTTTAGTAATAGATATTAACAGTTATGCAAAGATATGTATCCTTCTTCCAGAAAACAAGAAGGCAGGATGGGTCTTTCCCCATTTTTAAACTTTCTGTCTTAAGTGTATTTCTTTCTGCATGAAATGGGAAATAGAAAGATAACAGTGTGCTCATTCCCTCTTGTTCTTGGAAACTGAGCTGAGAAATTATGAACTGAGGAAAGACATAAATTTATATTGTACTTTTAGGACCCTCCTTCTCGTGTCCTTTCTAATGTGAGTCCTCGATTATTTTTTTTTGTTTCTGAACCAAAACACGTGAGGTGTCTCAAACTAAAAGTGCCTGCAATAGTGGAAGAACACAGCATTCCTGGAGACATCAAGAAAAACTCTAACAAATTATGAGTCACTTTTGAAATAATAAGTTTGAGAGGTCAGCCACTTGACCTTATAATTCTACATAAACTACAATAAACTTTCTCTGTTTTAGCAAAGATTGCTGTATCTTGGTTGAGATTAGCTGATCATATTTGGTCTGGGCAATGGGGTACATGGTTACATGGGTTACATGGGACACAATTCTCGACAAATATACATTGGACAGATAGAACGAAAAGTGCATATCACATATATAATCTTTTTTTTTTTCAACTTTACATGGTTAACAGCTCTGCAGAGTATGCATGTTAATATCCTAGCACAATTATAGATTATATATTGTGTAAGACAGTAACTCAGTTGGCTTTATATCTTACTTTTGAAGGTTTTATTATGCCAGTGTTGAAAATCTTAATTTCCTCCCTTTACCCTTGATTCTTGTCACCTTCCAGACCATATGCTGAAGGTACAGGCGAATAGAACAATTTAATTCCTTGAAGCTGAATAACACAAAACTCTCACACCACCTACACTCTTTCTGGTGCTAAAAATGTTCTTTCATATACATCTTTCAGTCCTTGTTATTCAGGGGCTAGATGTAGAGCCTAGGCCTTGAAATGCATTGTTACTAGGCCACCAAATCATCCTGAATAAACATGTGCTAGCCATCCATATATTATAATTGGCTCTGATGTGTAACATATTAGCATACTAACATTGACTTTAGAAAAGCTATTCAAAGATGCCATTCATGCATATTATGGCACAGAAATACTTACAATGGGGAAACTGAAAAGACCGCTTTCTTACAAAGGTAATCAACTTTCCTTTGGTGAATTTTTTTTGTATTATTTTACTCAGTAAAGTTGTAGAATGTTTATCCATTTTTGTAGACTGGCTCATCAAAATGTTTTTGTAACTTCATGAAGAAGTCAAAGGTCCTCTGTGGGAATTCTGTGGGAAATATGTAGAATGACCTGCCCACAAGGAACAAGGAAAACATCACAGCATGAGACAGTGTGGAAGTTAAAATGAAATATTTGCAGTTCTGTATGTGAAGCTTTAAAAACTCTGCATAGGAATTCTGTGTTCTCAGAGCCTTGCATTTTTATGGTCATCCGACCATCCAGTTCAAAAATTTCATTTCAATATTGCTAGGTATTCAACAGTTTAAAAATCTACTGAAGTGTGTGGGGGGGAAAGTTTGAAAGGCTACTTCCAAGTATGTATTCCTCACACCCACTGCAAACTCCCCTAAGAAATTATTATTTCTACAGGCTTCTGTTTGCCTGATACCTTCTAATAAATGGAAGGGAAAATTTACTGACAAACAGCCATGTGGAATCTCCAGTGATATGTGATGAGCTGACAAAATTGTCACTGATTGTTGCCCTTAACTATGAAGGAAATAGAGAACTAAGGATTCAGGAGTATTCACTACTTGCTTCAATTCTTTCTGTGATAACAGAATGAATCAGTTTTTGACATGTTGTAGTACCTGAACTGGCAAATGCTAACAACAACAGCATAAACCACTGAAAGTTACGTTCTGCTTTGTGAGACTGATACAAAGGCTGCTCTGTGTATCAGAAAAGTGCCAGAAGGTAGTAAGTACTTAAAGAAAAGAAAAAAGTATTTAAAGTTAAAAGAAGCTAAAAGCATGGATAAATATGTTGCTGCTAGTCTATTAAATCATCAGAAGGAATTTTTGAACAGCAATCAATGAAAATTCAGGAAGAGTGATTTGCAGAGTAGCCACAGCTACTAATGCATTTAATTGGAAAGGAAGATCCTCAAATTCCATAGTGGCTAAGCTTAGTGGGAAAAAAAGCAGCTAATAATGTCAAAAAGAATCTGTTATAAACCTATCTGTATAGTTATGTAGGCAAACAACATTTTATGAAAATCATACAGGTTTAGAAAGAATTTTAGAAGCCCAATATGATTCATATCAACTCTTCAGAAAAAAACATATGCTTACCCCAAAATCTTCACAGATCTATGGCCTAGAATACATCAGCACTGCTAATAGTACTGTCACAAGGGGAAGAAGGCTTTTTTAAGGAACAGGAGCAGAGTTCCTCATTAACAGAAATAGCCCCACTAAGATGCAGGCTGTATAGCTTTTTACATGAAGTGCCATAGACATCCCATGTTTTACCTCAGGTGGTGCTATTCTACACGAGAAATTCCACTCTAATGTTCCTCAGTAGGCTGAAGCAACCAGTCTACTCAGGTTTTTTACATCCTTTCAGTGAATTTCCTATCGTATTGTTCATTTCTTTCACTTTTTAAAGCATTACACAAGATTTCTAACTAACTCCACTTTTCCTGTGTAGCCAAAATTTGTGGATATTTGTATATTTGAAGAGAATATGTACACCACTCTTCACTCAGCACTTGATTTAAATCTCTGGTTCTGACACTGGGAGAAAATAAAATAAAATAAAATAAATCCATAGACTAAATTGCCAATACCAGTTTCTCTCTTGTTTTTAAAACACTATCCCATTCATTACTCTGTACACAAAGTATACATACTTCCTCACTATTATGTGCTACTCATGAGAAATTTTTCCCTCTTTTATTTTATTTCTCCTTTATATAGACTATAGTGAAAATGGAAAAAGATACAAGATGCAAATTCATTTATTCAAATTCATTCTATCACCAGACCATGAATTACTACCTAATTACATGTTCAATACTGTGAAAATAATTCTAGTCACATGATATATCTCTCAAGTTGTTCTTCATAGAAAAATGGACTAATAGAAAAACTGCTTTCTACAAAAATTATACATGGAAGTGGAAAATATAAACTATAGTATCATTATAGTTCAAGGCCAGGGGAAAAAAAAAAAAAAAAAAAAAAAAAAGTACTGTTTTTTTTTTTTAAAGGGCACCAAGTCCACCTATAACCTATAAAATACAACCCATCCACCGGAACACAGTAAGCCTGAGTTTGACAAGACAGTAAGCCTACATTTCACAGGTAGCTCTTTTTCTACAGCTTCAATAAAAGTCCACAGATAGGATTTATCTCACCTAATTTAAGATGTCTACTGTGTACATGTCTACATCAGAGCTAATCTCCCCAAGATCCCTTTATAGGCAATGGACTCAGCAGAAAAAGACACTCTGGGGCACTGTTCATCCGACCTGTATTAGACATCTACTATACACTCAGATGAATCATACCCAAGGAGTGCCGAACTCTTCGCTGATTCACTGAAGTAGCAAAGGATGCCTGCAAAGCTATGGGTCATATTAATACTTCTGATACATTTGCAGAGGAGAGACTCATCCTGGAACTTTCCTGACACCTTCAAAAGGAACTTGAATTTGTCCATCTTGGGTGGTAGGACAGAAAGAACATCCAGATCAAGGCTAAGTGCCAGTAAGGACAATTGCTTCTTGACGGAAATGTTTTCCAGGGATTCACTGAAAATTCATAGCCATCTATGGCTTAAGATACGTGATTGGATTTTTGAGGAAATTCATTAATATTTCAAAATTATCTTCCATAGAAATGTCCTCCCGATCTTGTAGATAATTTTTGATTCTTTCTTAAACAAAAAAAAACAAACAAAACTAGAGTAAAATATAATGTCTCAGACTAAAAAACTTGTAATTGCATATAATTTTTCAGTCTTTACTAGCTTCTGTCAGCTATATTTGATTTCATATTTTAACTTAAATGCAGATCACTTTTTTTATTTAAGAAAATAAAGTTTCAAGAGTAGAAGCAGAAACTGTTGCAAGGAAAGAATGGCTGTTTCTTTCCTTATGGGAAGTCCTTTCATCTTTATGAATTATTGGCATTTCACACTCAGGATAAAACCCGTAATACTTACTCCCTACTAGTGAAGTATATTAATAGTAGATTCAACTTGACATGATGGTCATTAAGGCCCTCAGGAGCTGTACTATAAATGTCAGGAATAGTTGTCAGAGAGTTAAAGGCTTTGTTTCACACAGGCCAGCATAACTGTATCTCATTTTTGGTGAAGTTACAGAGCTCAAACATACACACATTTGTTCATATATAAAAAGAACTGAAACATATCTGTTAATATACTATTAGCTGTATTAAGAGTATATGTATGAAATATAACTCAGTTAGCCTTGACATCATCCCCTCATCACTTTCAAACAATGTCTACATACTTGTGTAGATTTGTTGCATTAAAGATTATGCTAAACCTAATTGTCAAAAAAATATCCTTAAAGGATCGTTTGTACTAGTGATGGTGTCCTAGCTGGTTTCAGAAAGATGTGTTCTTTGCTATTATATTTGCAATTCCACTGAACTGCTACAAGGAAATATAATATGCCACTGCTTTTCCAGAACTGTAGTATTGCAGCTGGTTGTGGGTCAATGCACTCAAAAAGCCAGTTCATTACAAAATCTGACTGAAATTTACATTATGCAAATAAGTTTGCTTGCCCGTACTAAATTACAGCTATGCTATGTTGCACAACAATCCACTTTATACTGACTTGCTGTAAACGTTTTTTATTTATTTTCTGTTCTTACAGTAAACAAAAATTGAGCAGAAATACTTTACCACTTGGACATTTCAGTGAAATAGAACTTCTTCACAGTATTAGGAGGCAGAGATTAGCTTTATTCTAGTGAAAAAAGTGAAGTCATATTACTTAAAACCTTTGGATTACCTTCATTTAATTTTCTCATCCCAGTTCTTTAAAATGTCTTGTTTGCAAAGTGTGCAGTTACATTGAACATCTTAGTATATCAGGTTGAAATGCATTTAACCTTTTTCTTTCAAGTAAAAATATAAACACTAAGTCCCTTGTCATAAAATATGTTAAGGTTAATGAAGTTATACCTATTCTCTGAATTAAACCTGATACTGGTCCTATTTACACTGAATCCAAGACTTACATCATTGAAATCACAAAGTCTTTTCTGGATTCTTTTCTGAAATTCTGAATTGGTTGTTATTTGTTTGTTTTTTAAGAAGCTCTAACAGTTTTTAAAATATCGAACACAAAATTGAACTTTGAAATATGCCAAAACTCCCACTGATATTAACAAACATTTTTGAAAAAAAGATTTAATGGAAGAAAGTTATTTTTCCTGAAAATGAAAAAGGAGAATTGTTGTTGCCTGGGAGTTGTGTTACTTCTTTTTTTGTTGTTAATGAGTGAATTGCAACCAATCATATTTTGGACTAAAAGACTGAATAAACTTTCCTTCATCCTTCTCCCCTCGCTCTTTCTCTCTTTTTGTATGTGTGTGTGTGAAAATTCATTATAATGATGTTAGTCCTAGTACTCTAAACACCTCAAAGATTTAGGCTTTCTGTGTGTATTGCTGAGGAATATCTTATCTTGCTACTGGGACTAAGCCTTTGGAGAAGGTTTTTAACCAAGTATGCTCTCACGTTTGAGAACATTATTGCTGCTATGTGACTTTTTTCTTTTTCTTACAGAGCTGTAAAATCTATTGAACTGTATTCTCTACTTAGGCATGCTCATGCATAGGAGAAGGAAAATAAACATACCTCATTGAAATAAGAAGTAAATGAAGGCCAAATTTAGCCTGTGTGCTTAATCCATGGAAAGAGTTAAGACTCAGAAGAACGGTAAAAATACTGCTAGTGTGGTTTTTTTTTTTTTTTTTTTTTTTTTTTTTTTTTTTTTGTAATAGAGAGTCCCAGTAATCTTGGTCCTTAAATATTAAGCAGTAAAACTGCAGATACAGAATGAAAGAAATCAATCCTTGCATTGTGTTTAAGTGTCTAAAGGTGTTACACGATTCTGTTACAAAAACACTGAACGATTACAGGCAAAAATAATTCAGCACTGTAAAAGAAAATAGATGTGTGATAGATGATAATGGGATAATGAAAACATTCTGTGAGAAAATGTGATAAAAAGAGACAGAAATCATTCTTTGATGAAATACATGTCCGCTGCAAGTTTTACACTTCCAGTTGGATTCCATAGGATTCCTATGGAGATAAAATCAGAGTAAGAATTCTTCTTGAAAGTCAGGTAGGAATTGTCTGAATTCAGCATCTAGACAACAGGCAAAGTGTTGTCCTAGTCATCTAGGCTGCGAATATAATTAGTGGAAGGGGATAGACATTTAGTGATAGTGATTTATGTGATCCAGAGACAGATAGATATACAAGTATTACTACTTGAGGGTGTTGCATTCTACCTATCTTTCCACTGACTTTCATGAAACAAATGCTTTAGAGACCTAACTTCTAGATAGACAAAAAGTTGTGTGACATGGCAAAACAGTCCACTTCTTGAGCTCTATTTAGATCAACTTGTAACTCCAGACAAAGCTTAACACTCTTTGTATGTCAAAATTACAAAATCCTATTGTCAGTGGAAGAGCAGAATTGATTCTTTTATTTTTGAATTTTGCAAACAAATAAACAAATGTTAGATCTTAAACCTTCCTACCACGAACAAATGCTGACAATATTTTTTCTTCTTCTGCCATTCCTGCCTTCTTCCTCCTTAAAAAAAAATAAAAATAAAGAATAATTCTTGCATAGTTAGTATAAAGTGGCTGTTCTAGTTCAAACTGTTGGATTTTGGCTGAATGGAGTGGGTACTGGCCACATAGTGGAGGTGCTATCCTAGCTCTATCCTAGCTCTAATCAGAGGTCTCCCCCAACGGCTGATGTGTAGCTGGAGGCAGTGAACATTCCTGCGCTCTGCAGGACAGTGAAAGTTGATGGTGTCTCCAGGGAAAGGACCTGGCAGGTTGGATCCTATGAGGCGAAGAAGTTAGGAGAGGTGTTGTAATGACAAGAGAGCACAGGACACATCACCGCGACGCTAGTCGGCCTCCAACCAGCCATGGTTGCTCATGACACCACTTGCATGCAGGAGGTCACCACTGCTTGATCATCGGCACAGTTTGACTATCTCCTGGAGATAAGCAGGCTGTGCGTAATGCAGGCCTGGCAGCTAAAATCAGCATCCTTTCAGCACCGTTTTTGTCAGATTACAGAGTTCAGAGCCTCACTGACAGCTAATTGTCATTACGCAGCCAGTGCCAGCCTTAGTCACGTGCTAATCACTTAACCTTGCAGCCACAGCCCAAAGTGCCTCTACTTTTTTTTCCTTTCACTCAGTCCCAGCTGTGTGCAAATGTTTTCTTAGCCGCTCTCTTCTTTTGTGGGATCTCAGTCTACAAGTAGGACCTGCTGCCTTCCTGCATAGCCTGACAGGGGATAGGGGATGCTCCAAGCTGCCTGGAACTGGTAGCTGACACAAAGAGCAGATGTCTTAAGACTAACAAACACACCTCACCCTACAGCTCCACCAGCAGTGAAAAGAGACCCTTACTTTTTTCCCATAAAAATGGGAAGCCAGGATCCTTCAGGTGCTGCACAAATATAGTAAAAATGTAGCATTTAAAAAATATATAAAATTTAATATTATTTATATTTTATAAATTATATAGTATATGTAGTAGTTAATATATGCATATAATGTATATTATATATCATTTATATAAATATAAATGTAGCATGTGAGTATGCTAAAATGTAGGAATTATTCAATAAATACGTAAAAAAAATCACTGAAATCTAAAGATAAAGGACATGTGGTAGATTAAGCCTTTTACCTCCTTATTTCTGTTCTCTAAACTTCAATGACCTGCCTTTAGATGTGAAATGAAATAAAACAGAAATGAAAACAAAAACAAAATAAACAAACAAACAAACAAAAGAAAAACGAAGAAAATTTCCTGATTCCTCCTAAGGCTACACCTAGGAATATTCCTGTGCCTAAATGCTATGCAAACAAGACTGTGCATGTGCATGTGCATGTGCATGTTCATTTGTGATCGCTTACATCTACATTGCTAAAACTGACTTTTCTATGCCTTTTCTGAATCCACCTTTGACAATTGTATTGCAGATAATGCTACTACAGTAGGCTCTTTGGTAGACCTTTTGCTATAGCCTCATGCTTTAAAGAAATATTATTAGCAATCCATGCACTTATCAAAGCATATTTTCAACAACAGTTATCATCATTAAAGGCAAACATCTAACCCTTTTTCTCACAGTCCCCTAATGTTTATAGTGATATAGAAATGGTATCTAAAAAGTATGATGATTTTTAGAGGTTTATTTTTTAATTACTAGAGTAACATCCTTAGGGAAAAGATGTAGTCTCATTTGACTTTATAGGTAAAAATCAAGCGAGCCTAAAATTCTATTTCTTTTGAAGGCAGCTTGTAATCTTCCTCTTCTTTGAGGAGTGCCTCAGCAAGGCTTTTTCGCAGAAATAGTAACCCACCTTTATATGTCAAATTGAGCGTAGGAATCCAAAACATGACTTCATTTTCTGAAATAGCACAATGTGTTCTAATGTTGCTACTTCACAGCAGTGACAAAACAGACAGATGTGCAAAACGTTTCCAGAAGAACTTCCCACAGAGTCAATGGGGGAGCATAGTTCTGGACGCAATGGTAACTGGATTAGAAAAATAAACTGGGAAGTCAGAATTTGAAGACCAGGACAGCATGGAGATCCTGCAGCATCTTTGTTCTTGAAGTGGAGAGGAATTGTAAATCCCTTTCATCTACTGACTCTTACAGATGAGAGGCATATGGAAGGTGCGAACAAGATTAATCCATGAAAACTGCAGTAGGAAGAACAAACAAACAAACAAAAGGTCTACAAGGGTTTCCTTGTCTACTTACAAGAAGAAGGAGCATGAGATTAATTTGACTTTCTTAGTTTTTACAAATATCTCTGGGAATATATTCATCTGCAAGTCCAAGCAAATGTTGGATGATAGTCCAACAGCAAGTTTGGTTAATCAAAATGAAATAAGTATCCATATGTGTCTGAGAACATTCTGTCAAAGCATTGTCAAAAGAAAGCATTTGTACCAAAGCAAACAGGCAGCATTTACACAAAAGCGGTTAGGTTATGAAATTCAGATACATTATTTTCTCCACTGGAGGGCTCCCATATTTTTTACATTAATTCTATAAGAACACATTAAAATTACACAAAAAAAAAGACAATGGCTTATTAAGGTATGCTCCCTTTTTCAAAATACATGTATAAGCTTTCAGAAAGTAGTATTTTATCCCTTAAATACAGTTTTCCTTTAAAAATTAAATAAATACTATTTTATTGGCAACATCAATAACCCTTGGTCAACATGTGCCATAAAACAATTGAAGTGGTTCACAGAGAAAAGAAAGATCATCTACTTTATTTGCAGAGGACAAACTACAGAAATAATCCTGTTAGCAAACTGTTTGAATATCATTGCCATTATTATCAAAACTTTCAATAGATCTTACCTTTTATTATTGTCATTTAAGTACTCCTTTGAGACACTTGTCACCTTCTGAAATCAGAATCAGTAAGGTATTTAATTTATCTAGCAAATAAGTACTGTATATGTAAAGTCCTGGTACAGTCCTGTTACACTGTCTAACTGGGTAAATGACTTTTAGAACATTGCTCTTCATGATGTTTTATTTTCACTTGGCATTTAAATCTAAACTAAAAAAAAAAAATCATTTCACTTCTGAGCCTGACACTTTTCAAATGTATGTTAAGTGGTTGGATATCCAGAGAACAGCTTTAATATATGACAGACCAGGAGATTCTGCAACACAGAGTCTGCCAAAATTTCTCTACGAGGAATGTGCCAAGAAGACATAAGCTGTTGCTATAAATATGATTTCTAACACCTTTTCAAATTATTTAGCCTCTTTGAAACAGATGAGAATATTAGTGGAATGGTGGGAGGTAGATGTCTCTCCTAAATATATTCTGGAAATGAAATAGCACTCCAATAAAATCCTTCTCTTAGAGAGAGGAACTTATTACACATAATATATATATATATACACACACACATAATTGCAAATTTAAGGTCCAAACTACACTCATTGAGACTGCCCAGTGTGACAGTGACACAGCACATGGGTTCATTTTTGGACGTAAGAATTCAAAAGCAACATAAGTAATGAGCATGTTTGAGTGACAGTAGTCTGGTGGTATCTTCTTTGTTGTAAGAAGACATGAGCCAACATGGCCACACAATATGGTTTTGTTTCTTTATTCAAAAGTGAACAAGACAGAAATAGCAAATCTACATTACAGGAATCTCTCAGTATATTAACAAAGAAGAACAGTGTGTCTGAGGAAAGGTGCTGTTTAATTTGGGATGAAAATCTTAGTATAATCTATTCCTTTGTAGTTACTAAAAATGGGCTTGCATATAGCTGTTACTCAGCAGCACAAGTTAGAGCAGAATGTCTGCCTTTTCCTGAACAGAGAGTCCTCATGACAACAGTTATATTTTATTTCTGCTTTGTGGCTGTCCAAAACGTCTCAAATGTTTATTAATTAGGATCTTGTCGGAAGTCAGCTATTTCAGTGACTCTTCTGTTTCTCTTTGTCATGGAAAATACTAATATCTCAAGAAGGAGCCCATAAAATATTCCTTGGACAAGCATTCTCTGTTCCCTGAAGCAAGTTCTACTAGAATTCCCCAAATTTTCACACTGCAATCATAATCCTCCTCAAAAACAAGATTTTCATAATAGTCACATAATTTCTTTCTTGCCTTCTGATACCACCATCCTCTTTGCAATAGTTTCTTTAGCATTAGAGGAGGAGATGACTATGTAAAATCCCTTCAGTTTCAGAACATTTACTGCTTCTGTAACAAATGTCAGCTCCCCCATTAAGAGGCTTGTAGGAAGTTAATAGTAAAGAACACTGCATTAATTGCCTACAATTAAAAAAAAAAAGATATATAGCACATTGAGTGTTCAGATAGTTAGAACATATCCAGAACAAAGTCATAATTACTATGGAAATAATAATAATAATATGGCTCAATAATGATTCATTTCTGTTAATATATTATTTTATCTATAGGTTGTTTTATGTCACATATTTGATGACTCATCATCCTAAGTATTATAGACCTCTATTTAGAAGCTCTGTTTGATAATTTTCTTTTCAGTAAGCATCTGGCATTTCTTATGAAATTGCTGGTGTGGTATTTTGTCTATCTCACTGCATCTTGCTCAGAGATCTAGACCATTCTGCTTGTCAGCTCATCTTGTGAGATAGAAAAATCTGACACGTTCGAAGCTGAGTTTTTGGAAACCTTTATGTATGAAATGACTCTCCTCTACAGCAAACTTGGTTTATGCATATTTACTTATTTCTTTTCTTTAACTGTAGAATACATCATCATAAAAAATCTATGAGGGGAGAGATCAACAGTCTGAGTTTTGGTTCCAGGCAGAAAATATATACTGTGATACAAACTGAATAGCAGAAGCTTTGATATGTTGGATTTGACAAAAGTCCCCGTAGCACAAAAGATTTAAAGTTTTACTGAATTAATTTTCACTTTGCAAGCATGAGAGTTGGATAAATCAAAATATAGTAAGAACTAGCTTAGAACTTCCTTCTAAATTCAAACCAAATGATTTTGAGGTCACAAAAAGTTCAGCATCTATTTTATTCCCTTTAGTTATTACTTCATGTTTTTATTTACTTACCACTCTCAAACTCCTTAAACAAAAGTCAGGGCTTTGGAAATTTTGTTACATCAGGGCTGATCCTTCTTTCATTCCTTCTAGTGTAAAATGACTGTGCAGGAAGACAGGAAGTAGTGACGACAGAGAGCTTGTAGACGATCTCAAGAGGGGTCATTTTTCCACTGTCTTGGGCATAAGGTAAATTATATCTAAGCCTACACATAGGATAGCAACTTTGTTGGATCCTGACTGTAATTATTAATGTGCATGTGTGTGTGCGCACATGGACATGTTTGTGTATGCAGGCTTTTGCATTCATATATGGACTTTCTGTATGCAGATATCATAACATCTTTGTTTAATTTTGCTCTCCTCTGTTTTCTTTGTGTGGCAGTTTGCTTCCTACTTTTCTATTTGTCTGTTCTTTTCCTTCCTTCATGTGTTCAGGTTTTCCTCAGTTGTTTTAACACTATTTTCAAAAAGTTACTGAATTACAGTGAACATTGACACTAATGGTCTGAAGACAAGTAAATAGATACAAACATCTCAGATATAAATATTTAAAGTTAGATGAGGTGAATTTCAATCTAAATATCAAAACCCTTTCTGATCTAAGTTTTGTGGTTCATCAAAGGATTTAGGTGCTCAGTCCAAATTTTAAATCTCTTACTGCTATGTAAGCATTAGGTATTTTAACATTATAATCTCTTAGATATCTAATGATGTCAGATGGGACATATAGCTCGGAGCAAATTGTAGTAGACCTTCATGCATGTTGTTTGCATGTCACTGTTCTGACAAACTTGCTGATAAGCCATAACCCATAGCTGATCTCACTCCCTACTTGCAAGACCAGCTTTTGTGGGTATGCTGCAAAAGGAGATGTCATCATTTCAAAAGCATCATCTTTTGCATTTCAAAAGCACAGAATTGTAACATAGGTGTAGATAATATGGATGTAAAACCATCATCCTTTCTTGAGCTTTTCAGATTCAGATCTTCCACTTTCCCCTTCTTTAAGGAGCATATCATAAGATATTCTCTGGTACATATTTCTCCAAACTTTTCCCACTGCAGAAGTTCCACTTTTTATAAAATTATAGAAATGCTCTCTAAATTCACAAGTGAATCAGCTTAGTCTTCTCTTCAATACACAAAGAATGCACTGAGCTGAACTGAAGCAAGATGAAAGTGTTAACTTAGCCTTCCCCTTTGATAACTTCCCAGAGTGATGTGGAGCTGTTCTTGCTCCATCACTTTTTTTTGACATAATAAGCATTTTCTTTATGCAGAACAGAACAGTTGGCTCAGCCCCATGTTATAATAAACATGTAAGGAACAATATCACTTTTTCCTTTTTTTGCATTGTTATTTTGTAAGAAAATGCTGACTCACATATCTTATATCAGTAAAAGTTCATACTTGTGAATTATAGTTCACAAGTATAGTGAATGGAGATGTAGCCAATCACCATCATCTAGTACTCTTTGGAAGTATTTACATGGCATACTGAGTTACATGCCTTATCTGAAGCCCATAACACTGAGTTACGCAATGCCGAGCTTGATGTGACTGTATTGAGAAATGTGCAGATCCAACCACACAGCTTTCACTGGACTAGAATATGGGCAGGGCCAAGCTTGATGCAGGTTAATATTCTGTAATAATATATAGAACCTGCAGTGTGTGAAGATTAAAATATGTTTACATGATGAGAGTTTCCTTGCAATTAACTAAAAGCTCTCTGTTCATAGTACTTAATTTCATCTATCTTGTAATTAAACCCTTGGATCTCTCTCATAGACATTCCCTTCAGAGCACTGGATTCATTAGGCAAGTACCCTAAGGTCAGCTGTTTCACAGTTGAACTTTTTGATTTCTAATTCCTTTGTGTTTTTGTCTGTTTGTTTGTATTTTATTTTGGTAATCTAGATACCTAATAGTTTTTTTAGCCATCTAACACAACTTATGTTTATTTTAAAGTCCATTTAAGAACTTAAAGACTCAACAACAAATGTATTTCATGAAAAGCAAATGTTCTATCACTCATTATCAAACCTCCATACTCAGAAACTTATGAGAGAGAAGCTTATGAAACAAACAAACAAACAAACAAGCAAGCAAAAAACACAAGCAATTCTAGTTTTTAAGCAGTTTCTTTAAAAGCTGGCATATGGCTCTAGACAAAGCTATAGGCAGAAGAAAAATTGCAAGTAGAATTTGGAAAGGTTTGATCTCTTAAGGCTGTCTTCTCAGGCAAATGCTGGAGTTGCTGATTCTCACGAAAAAAGGAAAAGGAAAAGGAAAAGGAAAAGGAAAAGGAAAAGGAAAAGGAAAAGGAAAAGGAAAGGAAA
>JAWLRI010000898.1:323431-353056 GCA_034781795.1 Crypturellus tataupa | reverse complement strand
AAGAAAAGAAAAGAAAAGAAAAGAAAAGAAAAGAAAAGAAAAGAAAAGAAAAGAAAAGAAAAGAAAAGAAAAGAAATTAATTGTATCAAACACTACAGGAATTGTGGCCATTGCAGCAAGGATTTCTAATATATACACTTGGGCTTAAATATATACTCGGGCTTTCAGAATAACTTTTCATATGTAACTGGCAGCACATAAACTGTCACCACACTTATATTGCCCTACTTGTATCTCCCTTGTCAATGTTTAAACTAGTCTAGTTATTCTTTAACTGCTTTTGATATAAACAACATATATCCTTCTCTCATTATTAGCAACATAGAAAACCTAGTTGACCATTTTAGACTATGGTCTAGAAAAATAAAGACAGATGAAATGAATGACTACAGTGCAAAACAGGTTGACTGATTATTTCTTGGTGCTAGAAAAGCACGAGGAGTCTTCATCTCGACTGAACCAGAGAAAAAGAGTTGAATCACAGTTTATCCACTTCTTCCATGTGTTCATCTACTAAAATTCTATTAAGTTATTCATACAGATGTAGTTTAACCTTTTTTTTTTTCCCAGTTTAGCCTTCCTGGAGACTTTGTGTAAAATTGTTGGAAATTCTGTAGAGAGTTAATAGATAAAAAAATGTAAACTCTATTGTCTGAGATCTTCGTGGACTAAAATGTTTGCTTTCTGGCATTTTTGTTTGCTTGTTTGTTTGTTTTGCTTTTTCCTTCTTTTAAGTAAAAATATTTCATATTTTGCATGGCACATGAAAGAAGTAAATCATGGTGGAATTTTGGTACATAAAAGTCAGTGTCACTGACCCTTAAGCTAATGGAAATAGCTGAAATAATACTTATTTATATAAAGAATGCTTCATTAATTCATTTTTTATATAAACAACTTAATACAGTAAATTCTAATATACTCTTTCTTAATAGTCACCAGAAAGAAAGCAGGACAACAAAGAACTTATACCTAAGATCACTTTAAATTAACTGGCAAAATGGTGAGTCAGATTTGCTGATGCCCTAGATGCAATTACTGCCCAGTGTGATCTAGATAAATATTTGCTTTTGTTGTTAGACACAGCCCAAGCTGATAAGAATTGATAAGTGAGTCTTGTTGGAGTGTTAGATTAACGTTCTGTCCTAATTTCCTAACCGGTTTCTCCAGAATGTCATTAGGATGATTTGCTGCATTTTGTTTTTGCTGTTGGAAAAGTCAATAATACTCCAGGTACTAAATCATAATACTAGTACTGTAATGGATATTTTAAAACCTAAGTTTAAAGGAAGAATGTGAATTAGGGAAATGTGGACTCAGTTTTCTTTCTTTCTTTCTTTACAAAGGCAAGACAGCATAACACTTTTTGGGAAATTTATAATAAATGAAAAATTCTTCCACTTCTTTAAAGAACAAGGACTTTGAGTAGTATACTTCCTTGTTCTAGCATTTCCACAGTGTCCACACGAGCATAGGATATGTTAATGGAATAAAGTTCAATATGAGAGCTTCACATAAGTCCAAGCATTCAGAAATATATAAGCTAATCAGATTTAACAACTCTGACTTGTACATGATTCAAAATGGTACCTGTACAAAGTTCAGGGGGACCTAAATCTTTGTTCAGATTTGTATCTACTAGTACTTTACCATTATCTAGAAACAGCATATAATACAGAACACTGACATCCAGCCACTATGAGATAACAGGAACAAAACTTCTAAGCATTGAGGTTTGTCAAAATACTTTGCTAATTTGATATGTCCAGAGTTTTTTCTGTGTGATGGAAATTTCCATTAAGTTTAACTGGATTTATTCAGGTAAGCTCTTTGTATCAGATAAGATTATGTCTTTAAAGATATAGTATGTCATAGAGAGACATGGACAAAACCAAAGGATAATAGAGCCACAGTAACAAATAGGCATTAATGAGATGAGCATTGTGAATCTTTAGTTTTAGTTGACCCTCAAGAAAAGGAAAGTCAAAAGAAAGCATTAAGAATGTCATCCTCTAAACTTTCACATAGAAATGATCTGAAATGGTTGTTAAATCAAAAGGTCAGATTTAGAGTAAAATTACAAATGTTTTTGTAAAAATTAGTTAGGACTTGTTCATATCAAGTTGGATCAAGTTGGTCAAAAAATCACAAAACACAATTTTAAATTTACCTCTCCTATTCTCTTAACATTATGAATTCCTTTGTATAACAAGATTTTTACTTTCTATTCCAAATTAAAAAAAAAAAAAAAGTAGAAAATCTGTCTTAGGACAGATAGATCACACAGATCTCGTTTATATACCATCTGTCTCTCTCTTCAGTTTCAACAGAGGTCAAGCTACTTTTGATTATGTAGGATGGATCCTACTTCAGTGATTGTCTATTGACAGGCTTTTTGCTTGTACAAGTGGCAGTACAAACCATTTGAGAAGCGGCTGCTACAAGGTGAAGAAGTCGTAATAATGTGTTGTTACAAAAAAAGAGAAAGGATGCTTTTCGCTACTTTATAGGTGGGTTGAGAACTCCAACCAATGATGAACCCTATGTTTCTTCTTTTATTTTCACATACTTTCTCATTTCCTTAATCATCCTTTACTGTCCAAAAATCAGCATGAATTTGATTTTCATGAAGGGTTTGTATGCTACTTGCTAGCATAAGCTTGGCCATAGGTTTTGGCCTTCTCATATTCAGTAAAGGAAATATATTTATCCTCATTTCCAAATTAGAAATGAAGATATGAAGATGAATTACCATAAAGTTAGTATCAAGTTTTCAGAAGGTAAAAATGTAAAATAAGGGTATTTTGGTTATAATTTCCTTTTCTTGAGAAACTATTCATCATTCAAGCATCATACAATTATTCATTTTTAAGAGTATCGGCTTTTACCTGCAAGAACTAACTAAGGGAAAAGTGTGGTTTGAATCATACTAGATTCAGACATCTTCTGGTGAGCAAGGTATCTGCTCTCTCCCTGGCCCTCCTTTGCGTAAGAACAAACATTTCCTTTAACCTGGCCTAGAATGGACATCATAGTTTGTATTACATTAGAAATGAAAAAAAAAAAATGAAAATGAATTTAAAAGTCTATTTATAAATGTCTGTAACAAATGCACAGGGCAGGTCAAGGATCTCTCATTAACTGATCATCGTCCACCAAACCTCTCATCACCATTAAGACCCCTTCTTTGCAAGAAGTTTCGCTGATGAAAAATAAGGAATGTAAGAGGACCATGTGAGAGGCCAGGTGGAAACCTCTTATATGCTCTTCTATACCTCAGCCCTTGTGTGATAATGATACATATATAGCTGTGTATATATATATACATCTTGAAGCTGTATATAGCAAAAGAAAGTTCATTTACCTGTGCATAACTATCGCCTTAAAAATATTATCAATTGAAAAGGTACACCATAATCTGAAGAGGTGTACATTATAATAACTGATATATCTAATACAAAAAGAGTACTAGGGCAATTTAATGAGATATGAATAGAAAAACAGTAGTATAAATGTTTGTGCCTCTCTGAACCAATATATGATTGATTTACAGTGGGAAGTGCATTTGTTATGGCATCATTATTGATATGTTCAGGTTATTTATTCTATTTCTAGGAATTGTCTTTGTGTAAAATATTTATATAAGAAAAATGAATTTGCTATCTGTAGTGTAACAGCAAAATACATCAATTTGCAAATACATCAGAAAACTGTGTTTTATTTATTATATCAATAACATTTCATTGCATGATGGTATTGTGGGTAATATAGCCACGGGGAAAGGTGAGAGTAAGTGAAATGAATTGGTGCTTAGGATAATGGTAGTGAGGGACTAATAAGATGCAAAGAATCCAAGCAAAATGCAGACATGTTCTGAGTAAACTTCCTTCAGCTCTTCAAGAATTATTTCTTCTTGGTTTTGAGCAGGGAGTTGCAATAGCTCTTCATTTCTAATCCCAAGCTTTTTATAAGTAAAGTTTGCTCACACACACTGGATTGTGCAAGGAGAAAGCAGGGAGAAAATGAATGGATCCATAAGGCCTGAAAGCAATTGAATAGTTCCATGGGAAGAGAAGGTGTTGTGATTAGAACCATGGAAGGATGCTATCTTCTTTGCAGAGTACAGGAAGGAAATTAAATGGATTTATGAGAAGTGTCAAAGGAGAAGTAAATGGACCTAACTAGATTCTATCTATCTACCTCCTACCTAAGATGTGCTCTTGCTCTTTTTGTTCCAGACACTTCTGAGCTACACATTAGCTCATGCCTTAAATGACTTTTATTTCTTTGCTTTACAGGGTTCACATTATTTGGGAAAAAAAGAAAAATCCCTCTCTGTTATATGTACGTGACCGATAATGAATAGAAGTAATAATCAACCCTAGTACTCATTTTGAAAGTCAACAGGGTTCACATCAAATCTTTTTTGAGCTTCTGTTATTTTTTTTCCTGTGCTCTATTTTCTTTTTATATATATATAATCTGGATGCACATGGAAACACTTTTTTTTATTATTATTATGTTTTTCTTATGAAAATCGCTTCATGTATCCTGAGTTTTGACTGTTTTCTTTGGTTAAGCATCAAAATCTTCTTTGCAAGTCTTAACTAACCCAGTCAACCTTTCCAGTTTCACCCATCATTACCTCCTAACATTTAGGCTGAATAAGTAAGGTATAACAATCAGTGGGTATGTAAAACCTGCGAAGAATTTCATGGATATACTCAGTGTGAGATTTTTCCTCCTTTTTCATTAAACATACACAAACAATGAGCCTCATTCACATCTCATTTATTTCATAGGAAGTCCGGAATTCTGGATTGGGAGTTATACTCTTAGATGCTATTTGTAATCCTGTTAAAGTCAGAGAGCTGTTTATGTGATCAGATAGATAAATGAAAAGTAATAGACTTCAAAGTCTTCCATCTAGAGTCTGTTGATTCCTGACTTAGTAACTTAGCTTATGCTAGATTGAAAAATATATATATATATACAATGTCTTTGTTAAGAACAGTAAAATATACCTGAAAAAGCTGTGTTTTTTTTTCCTGCTTTTTGCCTTTTTTTTCCCTTAAGGAGACATTCTGATACTAAGCAAGCTATTAGTTCCATGCATGCACCTTGTCATTAAAAGTACAGCATATTAATGTTCTGATCTATAATTACAGCTTCTTGCTATTTATAACAATAACTCAAAAATCAAATAAGCAAGTCAGAATTTTGATGTTTGAGGAAAATAATACTGAAAAAACCATCACATGAAAATGAATACTAAATATGTTTAAATGAAAGTTGATCAACTTAGTCATCCAGCACAGAAAATGAAAAATATCTTTTGTAGGAGCACATTATAAACAAGCCAGTTAAATTTTGAATTAAATCACCTTTTATCCACTTGTTGTGGATAAAAGCCATAGAAGCTGATAACTTGAGAACTCCTGGTCTCTATGAAAAATAACTTCCAGAGATGGCCTATGCCTTAAATCAGATACCACATGAAGACTACTTATGAAGGTTTTTAAGATTTCTTGTTTGTTTGTTCATTTCTGCCTAATAAGACTCCTTCCAAAATGCCAGTTTCACCTTCTAATATGAACAGATAGCAAAAAGTAGTGACCACGGGAATTATAGGATAGGATGTAGAAAATGGAGAACCAAAAATACTATAAAGCAAAATCAAACATTTTTTTCCTTATCTGGTATTTAAGCACGGTACCTTTCTGGCAAAAGGGAAGGATTATCTCAAGGTTATGTATTCATTTACCAGCAGTCAGCTAGGTTCAGATAGTTGAAATCCCTGGTATCCAGAGAGTCAGTAAGAAGCCTTGTGCATATGTTCTGCTTTATGTCGCTCATCTACAAAACAATGAGGCTTGTAATGATGTGAAAGGTTTAATGGACTCTCTCCTGCTCCGTCCTCTATCTGAGCTGATTGTTATTTGTGTAGTGTAATCTTCTTAAAACTGTGGTTCCCACAGGGGGAAGAGTGGGCAGCCACTGGGCTGTGCATGGCAGCTCATGTCAGGGATCAAGGATCATCCAGTTAATAGTTTTACACTTAGAATTCACAAACATTTCTAGTCCTAAAGGCAGCTTGCTAACACCTAGAATTATTTTGCATTGTGCAAAAAGAAATTCCCATATGTGTAACCATTTTAAAACATTTAAACACTGATCAGAAAGCCTTATCAGTCAGTTAATTATTATTTAGACTCAAGGAAATGATGAAGGTATTTAACACATTAGCAGGCCATTACATAATGAAAAAAATAAGAAAGAAAGATAAGAGAGTAGTTATATTTAACAAAACTATCCAGAAGAGATGGTGTTTTGATGTGCTGATTAAGATACAGCATTCCTTAAAAAGACAGGCTGAGTTGTTTTTTTGCCTTAAAATTAATCAAAATCAGGAGCTGAAATCCCTTTAGACAGTTTTGAGGCCCTAAATCAAAATAGTTAACTTTTAATTATCTGAGACATCAATGTTTTATTTTTAATCTCCTTGTATTCTTAAATGAAATGCAAAAGAAAACAAAATGGAAAAGGAAACTCTATAGTCTTTTCTTCCCATGTTAAGTTGCTAGTGTAAGCAAATATTAAGTTAGTGAGTGACTCAAATATATGAGAAAAAAATATATGTAGGTATCTGGGATCTGAAAGAGGTTCATTTACACACAATTAGCTGTGTCAGTCTTGCTTCTACACTTACTTTTGGGCCAAAATTAAAGGCCATGTTAAAGTTAAAGGTCATCATTCAAACCTTAATCCTACAATTGAATAAGTCCTTTGGGAACTGAATCTTCTCATACATTTAGTGTCACCAAATGAAATCATGAGACTGTGATATTTCCTTGTGCAATCTGTCATTTCATAGAGAAGTGTTTTAGACCATGACAGATGAGACAAAACAGTTTTGAGGAAGGAACATCTTGCTTAAAAATAGACTTGGTTGGTACCAGACAGGACAAAATTGACACAATTCAAAGATTCATGTTGCAAAAAACCAGAAGAGACTATTACTTTATCTGCTTTAACCCACTCTGAAGCACAGGATGTTGCATCTCATCTAGCTGTCCTTGCACGAAGTCGAGTCACCTGTGTGTGACTAAAACAGAACTTATATTTGCAAAAGTGCTTGCAACTTTGAATTCAAGGTATCAAGAAAAAGAGAACCCAGCATTTCTCTTCGGAGACAGTTCTCTTCATGAGGAAAACATGTGTCTGCTTTATATTTCAAATGTGTCAGATAGCTGTTGTTATATCCTTTGGCATATTATTTAATGAAAATATCACATATAATAATTTATTCTGGTAGCAGCTCTGGAGGTATCCTAGTCCCTGGCCCCAAGTAGGGATAAATTCAAAGTCAAATTAAATACATTTTATTTTTATTCATTTTGTAATTCCCTATTGTCTCTTTAGAGAAAGGGCAACAGGAATAGATTGTATCTGTTTCATTGTAACTTTTTCCTTTTTTTTTATGTGGTAATAAAACTGTATATAGATTGCAATATAAGTGCAATTGATTGTATGTGGCAAAATAAAATTACTTTCCTGAATTTCGGTAGACTACAAAGCAGCATTAGTCCAGTTTGCTGGAACTCCACACAAAGACTTTACATGCACTTAAACTGCCCAATGTACCTTGAAAAATATTTTCAGAGCAGTGCTTTTCAATATATCATCTTCCTGTATGAGTACATTCTTTTTCATGTGATAACATTTGTCTGTGTGAAAATACTTCATAGAAACCCACATATATGGCTTTATTTTATCATGTGGTCTAGATACCTTAATGCTATGCCATTGCCATCATTATGACATGTCCTGTTTACAGATTTCAGTGGGTGTGATTTTACAATAACTTTCAGAGTTAATAATCCAGACTTTCATACGCATATATTGTTTTTCTCTAACCTTTCTTCCGGGACTCTGACCACTGGAAAATACAATCCACAAATCTACTTCACCTTTCACGTTTAGGAACACCACTGGTAGATCAAGCTCTCCTTTAAGATTTGTCACCTCCTGTCCAAATGAAATCTTGGTCTGTTTCCCTCAGGGGCTGTTTTTTTTTTTTTTTTTAATACAAGATGACAGTGAACACCATTAATAATCTTTCTACCCTTTCTGTCCTCTTCATCTTTTCATTTTTTTCCTCTGAGTATCATCATGGTCTCCCTCATCACTGAAAGGCTTCAAGTTTGAATGTTATATTTGACTCAGTCAGAAACAAGCCATACCCAATAAGCTATACAAGCTATACCCAACTTTGCGCACATCTTCTACTTTACATCGTGAGATATATATATTCCTCTACAGCTACACTACTAAAGCTTTCATTCTGCTTCTCATCATATTCACAGTACTTTTTGTCCAAAGTTCGTTCTCATGGTTTATTGCTTTGATAATGGCAGTCCTGTCGGCAGAGAGATGAAGGTAATGATAAGGAAAATGTGATGAACAGGAACTGAAATCCCAGGAAACATTTCCATCCCCCTCTCCAGTTTTCATTTTCTATCTGTCTCAAAACAGAAATTTGAAAAGCAAAATTTCCTCAAAAATATCATAAGCAGCACTTTTGCAGTTTTCTACTAAGAAGTTTCAAACAGAAATCTTGTATTTGTATTCAATAATGCTTTGAAAGACTTTAAAAGCTCTAAGTTGTGCAATAACTATTTTATAAAACTGCATAATCTAGTCATAGCTCTCATCTCCTTCTTATTACTTCTTCGTTGTTCACTGCCATTAGTTATGTATTTCCATCACTCATCAGTCTCTACCTTTCCTGTTTATCTCTGCAATTAGCATTTGTTTTCAACTAGTGATAATTACAGACATTTATGTATCACCTTTGTTGTACATTATAGTAGGAGACACACAATAGTTTATCCTTTTTTCACTTCCCAAGATCATAAGTTTCATGAACACATATGAAGAAAATAAGTCTTTATGAATATGCAAAGTACAAAGTGATTCCTTATATGTGTTTGAAAAGAATAGAAGGGAAACTTTATACTAGAGAAAAGCATTCATATTGCTGAACAAAATGCAGTGAAGCTCTACTTTCAAATACTATATATAATTCTAGTCTTACACTGCGGACTTTCAAATTGAATTCAATTTGGAAAACATCTAATAAGTATAAATAGAGAAGGGAAAGATCACATCTTGAGAAGGGACTGCAAGCTTAAGGTTTTCTTAGCTTAGCAAAACAAAGACTGAGAGGGGATAGGACTTCACTCAATAAGCACATCAGGATAAAAGCAGCCAGGGAAGGGTGAAGAGCTATTTAAGCTAAAAGCTAACATGTGCATAAGAATAAACAAGCATAAAGTGTCCATGCATAAATTTTGAATGAAAATTAGGAAACGCTTCCTAACACTCAGAAGAACAAAGTCCTTGGAGACTAACCTAATAGGAGTGTTAGTCTGTGAAACAGATTTGACTAGTTTTAAGACGGAATAAAGGAGAGAACATTTATAACACTTTTGATTATTATAGATGTTTAAAATCTGTGGTCCTAACATTTCCAGGCAATCCTTTATTCTTTCTTCCACTAGAGCTGCTTTCTAGCATTAGTAACGCTTCTAGCATGTAAGTTCAGATCCTCCCCCATGTCAGAAGTGCCAGATCCCAGGTCCCTATACAGTGAATGAACAGAAATTGTTTTAGTGTTAACTTAGGGTCTTTAGTAAACTCTCACAGTCTTCAACTAAAGGTACATTCACATACTTCCAATCTTATGGATGTTCAAGTTGCATAGTGTCTTCGCTGCACACATTAATGGATATATTTTCTAAACAAGAAGTAAACTCTAAACCACATAGGGACTATGAACTATAGAAGACACTTCTGATCTAGCTTTGCTGAACAAAATGCACAGAAGCTCTACCTTCAAATACTATATATAATTCTGGTCTTACATTGGGGACTTTCAAATTGAATTCATTTTGTAAAACATCTAATAAGTACAAATAAAGAAGGGAAAGATCACATCTTGAGAAGGGACTGCAAGCTTAAGGTTTTATCCATTTGATTAATGGATATGTCTTCTAAACAAGAAGTAAACTCTAAACGACATAAGGACTATGAGCTATAGAAGACACTTTTGATCTAGCTAATCTATCTATCTGCTTTACTGGGAATTATTGAAATGTTTTTGTATATATAATATATACTTTTTAATAATAAACTTTTAGAATTCTACTTTCTGTGTCCATGTGTGTATATATATCTGTCTATATATAATACAGAAATTCATATTCATATACATATTCATATCTACATACTCTTCCATATAATACCCCTAACGGACAGCAGAATAAGTACATATTTACGGGAAGTCTCTAAGTGGTTTTGAACACTTCTAGTGAAACGCTTCAACATTTCTCTCACATAATGTTTTGAAAGGGCCTAGGGTCAATACAAATGAAATATGTGGAAGCTAAAAGAAAATTTGACAGAAAATTTGCTCAAAGAGCACAGTAAGGTGGCATGTAAAAACAATAATGGGCCATTATGCTGTCTTATTAGGGAAATTAAAGCATTGCACACCGTCTGACTCATAGTGTCTGGCTTTTCCAGCGGACAACTTAAACCTGTATTTTCTGCTCAAGTAGTGATTTTTTTAAGTGCAATTTTCTTTTTAACAGCAAATATTTAATAAATCTGATGTGGCAAACCTGTTTGGTAAGTTCAAAAGGCAGAGAACCACCATATTCCTATGAGTAACTAGCATTTGGTTAGGCAAGAACTAGTATTCATATGCAAACAGGCTAAATGTATATTTTTCAGGTGCAAACAAGGAGGTATCATCTTCTGTGAATGTAGGAGTATACAAAAAGAAGTAAAATATATGTATTAATATATGAAAGACCTATATTTCCTAACATCTCTTAAATTAGAAATGGACCTGTGGCACTGAACTTGGTTGTTGGGGTAGGTCTACCTGACATATATGCAGGATGTCACAAGCATATCTTATGAACAACTTTTTTTCAGAAAGATACAAATTCCCTTCAGTGATATAGCTTATGACATTATTTCAAATAGAATTTACTTTAACAGTTAAAGTTGTATATCATGCTGAGATGATTAGTTTTGCCATTATAAAAGGTATGGAAAAAATGCTCCTGAAAAGTCATTATTATATTTTAGAAAGTTTCTCATACAGTGTACCTCTACGCTTGCTCTCCTCTGCTCTGTTCAGTCTAAATATTTATGATGTAAGAACGTAAAGCAGTTATTCATCAAAAAAAAAAAAAAGAAAAGGACACCACATTTGACTTTTTTTTTTTTTTACAGGGTATATGTTCTGTAAATGTCTCATTACACTGACATCAAGCATACTCTTCTTTGAATATATATAAAAGATATTTTTCTGAATTTATGTGGCTGAAAATGATTCATGTACATACTGACATTCTTGTACATTCTTTTCATCGCAGTTAACAAATATCATTTACCAAGATGTGTATAGAAACATTAACAAATTAACTGGGCTATATTCTTACTTGGGATAAACAGTGCTATGGAAGTCAAGCATATGACTCACTGTGACTCATTGACTAAACACTTGATTCCTAGACCTTCCAAGACATTCATTATGTTAATACATAGCTAGCCCACACATTGCTGGACAAATTTAATATTCATTTACTTTTGTGAGATACGGATGCATCACCTCCTCTCTGCGGATGTGAGCCTGAAGTCCAAAGCTAAGTCAATGAGCCAAAGTTACCTGAGTCTATGAACTGAAACTCAGTCACTTCAATCATGTATTTGCTGAAATATTAACTTCCCTTCTCCCCTGCTTTTAGGTAGCACTCTATTGCTAAATTTATAGTCACAAAACACCTGAAAGTATTAGAAGACTAAGTAGAACCATCTAGACTATGGCACGATTGTGTTTACAAAGACCACTGTAAATTAGCTTATCCTTTCCTGGACTGATGTGTTTTATCTTATTTGTTCTAAAAGATATCAAAAACTTCTCAAGGTATTCTGTAACAATAAATTATTTTGTTTTCCACTCTTGTCTGAGGTAATCTTTCTTTCTGAAATTTAATCTTTTTCCTTCATGTTTTCCCCATTGTGAACCAGTAGAGCAGGCTATTTGATTCTTCAAGCAGTTCAACAAACTTGAAGGCTTTATCATGCCAAAGATTATTCCTTTTTTTTAACCAATGAAATCCCATTTCCTCCTATATTTCCCAACTGGTCATTTTTGACGATATGTTCCTGCCTGGGTGCAATGAATAGCTAATTTGTGGCACAAAATCCACATATTTGCTCCTCCACTACCCATTCCTGCTGCTCCCTGCTTACAGCATATTTCGATTTGAAGGAAGAATCACACAGAGCACAAAGAGTGGTCTCTAGCTGCTCCTAGCTCTTTGTCAATGCTGAAATTATGTACAGAAAAAAAAATTATAAACTTCAATAACCTGCCCTTAGATCCTAAATGGAGTTTTAATTGCCTAAACTTAAGCATTTGTGCCACTATATGTTTTCATCTACTTCTTAATACAAATTCCCACTCAGACCGCAGGTGAGTCTTCTCCTGGAGCCTTTCTCCGGTAGTACCTACTTGTTGCGAACATGTGAATACGAAGATTTCTGTGTAAAAGGTTAAAATGTGTATTTTTGTACATAATTTATTTTTTCTTTTCAAATCCATTTATGATCTCTTTATGCTCATATACTCTGCCTTATAAGGTGTTAATACACTTAACAGACTAAATTGATGCTATTTGAAAACACATTTTCATTAATTAATTTGAATTGTAATTTTGAATTTGACATGATTCAATGTCATTAGCTGTCCTATTTATTTTCCTATAGGAAATGCTAAAAATAATTTATCACAGCATATGTTAACCCATTCCTTTATTGCTTTAATTTTATTCATCGTCTACTTAAGATAAAACTTTCAGTACCAGTAAACATACACAAACATCTCTGGGCATACTAACAGATAAAAAAATTCAAATGTGCAATTTTCAGGACATAAAATATTTGTCCAGGAATTTCTATTGTTTAATACAGTATTATATGAAACTGAATATTTTTTATACACAAGATCTGGTGGCATGGAGAAGTACTGACTCATGAGGTGAAGGCAGAGACATCACCTCTCTGCAAATCTCTGTAGGCAGACAGAACATGTCAGCTTTCATCACTAATTAGGGAAAATATGTACAGAAAAATATGGCAAAAAATGCAAGGTATTAAGACCTACAGATGTTTTGATTACAGTAGATGTATAAAAAATGGTGGGTGCACTGAAATAGATACTTAATAGTAGAAAGTTGCAACAAAATTCTAAAGCATTATGTAGATATTAGGAGACTCATGAGAGAGAGAGGAAGATAAACAACTATTGGGACTTTTACAATTGAATCCCAGTGCTCAATGGGAAATTTTTCACTTCCAGTGTTTGTGTTTTGGCTGACCTAGCACATCTTGATGTCTTGACTCATACTTTTGCTTCTGCTATTTGCATCATAGTGAAACCTTATACTTCCTAACACCACTACTGCTCTTTGCAGAGGGAGAAGGGAGAAAAGCCAAGACCAGGGAGGGTCAGAGGCAGCATGGTCAAATGCCCATGTTCTACCTCCAGATGTGTATCAGCTATTTGCTCCTTTCTTTTGAAAGAAGAGCAATGCAGCTATAAGATCAAATAACTGAACAGGAGTCTGGAATGCAGATTTACGGATTAAAGCTAGTAAGGTCATTTCATCTGAAATGTCCCTTTCCAGAACATGAAAATATCTTAAAAGCTTCTCAGCCCAGACAAATGATGAAAGAGTGAGTACTTCACTTTGAGCTGACGCTTCCTGAAAGATGCATGTCTGCTTTAAGTATACATTACCCTACAATTCAATAGGGAGACGGGGAGAACTTTATATTGCTTGAAAAGACATCCTTAGAAATAGGTTTTTGCAAAATCTCTGCGAAGAGGACAAATAGAAGAAAACTTACAGACATGCATAGTTATGCTTAGTAGTCAATATTTTCTTCATATTGCAGGGCATTTACCTGGACTTAGCACTAGTTATAGTAAGCATGGGCAAATCTCATGTTTACATTGAACCAGTTCTGAAGATTCATTACAATGAGCTGCTGGTGTCAGTTAAAGTATTCTGCAAGCAGAGTCACTCACCGCACCCAGCTTTTAAAGGTGTTTTAGTTTGCATCACAACTTAGTTTTTGTAACAGAGTAGCCTGGACCTCTGAAAAAAATTCAGCATTCACTTAAAGAGCAAGAGAAGAGGGACTCTGGGGGAATAAAAGGGGAAAGCTCTGGATAACTGAGACATCAGCAGTTTATTTGTGTATATGCACTTACCAATACTGATTTGGTTGATAATTTTCCCATATCATTTTGATGATTTAAAGCCATGCTTAGCCTGTGCATGGTGAGGGATGCAGAAACTCATGAACACACTTTTCAAAGTATGGCTGCTTTGTACCAAGTAATTACATTCCTGTCCTCTGCACCCAGTTATGTTCAATACACTTTTCAAGACACCTTGATACATTTCTTATTCAAAACAATACATTGCTGTATTATTCAACTTTTGACTTTTGAGGAAAAATTTAGCCGAGGCCTCTTAAATTACACTAAAATCTTAAAGTGCACTATTTGTTCACAGAGTGAACTCCACAAGAGACTTGGATTTCATTTCTTCTTTGTTTCAGATGCCCAGCCGTCACCACTAAGAACCTACAGCCTCTACTTCGCTTCTAGCTGAGTCACTGGGGCTGTTGTCACGCTATTTCAGAAATCTGCTGCATTTGGCCTCAGGTACCAAATGGAATCATAGAAAGGTAGAGGTTCTTGATTGAATTTATTTGTGTTTGAATCTGTCAGGGATAAAAGAGCCAGCAAATAATAAAATAGATGCAAGCCTCTGTAAGTCAGCAGCCACCTGCTACCTCTGGACTATTAGAGGGCCCTCAGCATGACAACACAAATCCATGCTGGCAGGCCAATCACAGCTCTAAAAAGCCCTACCTCAGCTCCGCTCGTCAACTCAGTCAGCGGAGTGACAGCAAAGTCGAAATTTCATTTTTTTCCTGATATTATTTGTGAATTGTTTTATCACATTTTTTTTGTTCTCACCCTCTTGTCTTTCAAATGTTGATGGTGTTGACGGCTTTAAAATGCAGTCTAGCTTGTTCCTCTTTTGAGAAATGGAACTTTGGTTCCACTCTTTTTTTTTTCCCCTCCACCTCCTCCCACCATAAATAGGCTGAAGTCCTTGTTTCCTTTCCTTCCCAAGCCCCTACCCCGCCACTTCTACACATCTAAATCACGTAAATTACAGGGAACTGTAAAAATCAAAGTACTCATCACAGGCACCATAATTATTGATAATAATCTATTTTTCAGAGCCAGCACCATTCCACGTGCTGTTCACTGATTTCAGGCCCATTTTTAGAATGAGTCAAATTCTGTACTGACTTGTATCACCTGCAACTGCATTTAAATCAACCCTATGAGTTTAGAAACTGCAAAATAGAATTTATATATCCATGATGGATACTGGTACCTTACAATGACATCTCAATAACAGACTGAGAGGAGGCAAGTTTTAGTGAATGGAGTGAATATTTAGGGCTGTAAAAAGAGAATAAAGCAGTAGTCTGGAGTAAATCCTAACATTTTTTAAACCAAGATAAAATTTTTTTCTTCAGGATAGTAAGTAAAAGTTTTGCCAATAGTTTCCACAGAGCTGGAATTTCACCCCCAGGGAATGAATTTGAACAGAAGCGGAGAATCATGTCGTTTGCTTTTCTTTTTTTTTCTGTTGTTGTTTTGTTGGCTTTGAGAATGAAGTCCAAAGCATCTTGCCAGACCAGAGGCTACAGAACTGGTATTTAGAGATGATGGAGAATGGAGAAAGCAAATAAAGCTGTAAGTTATTTCTTTTCCATATGTTGTTCCTAATCACTGTACATCAGTGATTTATAATGAATAAGATCTCTTCCATATCTTCAGTAAGCCACCATGAAAGCTTAATGTGTGCACTCATTATAACGATTTATCTATATAATGATATAACTTTCTGTGTGGTCTCTCTTCTTTTTAGCAAGCCTGAACATCAACATTGTATAGGGCCTTGATGCAGATAAAAACCAGCAGATTGCAGTGATCTGATTTTCTTCAGCTCTTGTTATCATACTGAATTTAGGAGAGAGGCTTCACGCTTACCCGGGAAGGCTAGCTCTTCTTCAGCCTCTGGGGACTGACAAGTGAAAGAAGACATGACCCATGGATTCAGATGCAGGGCCAAACATATAATGTAACCGTGTAGGGCTATTCTAAGGATTATCCCTTGTTCTTTTTCTTCTCTTTAGAATATCATCAGCATGAAGACAATAACTTTTTCATTTGTAACTCCTGTTTATTTTTAAGATAAATATCCTTTATTTTTCCATCTTCTATTTTTTTTTGATTCTTGCAGTCATATCCCATGACATTTTACAATTTATATCCTGTAATTGTATTATTTAACTATCAAAACCTACTAAATAAATAAATAAACATGAAAGGCATTTTGCTGCTTAAACTTGCATTGTACAACAAATCTTTTCATTCCTAATATACTTTCATCTTGTATACAACCAAGGAGAACAGTTCCACTAATTTGGAAGTGAATAAATGTTTTTTCCTAAGGAACCAGTATTGCGCTCCTTCTGCAACCAAACTCTCACATATATATAACACAGTTGAGTAATAATACAATGCAATAACTACTGTACTAAAATACATTCTCATAAGTAGCAGCTGTCAGCTAACATTCTTTGTAATTTTCTCCTGAGATAAATTTACCCTTTTTCTGCCTACATTAGTCACAACTGGATAAAGCCAGAACAAAATTCAATAACTTTTTAAAAACCCTTCACATCTACCAGGTAAGGTGGGTATTTTGGTAGGTGACCTAATAACTCATACTAAGAAAACAATTATATTTCCTATGTGATTAGCAAGGCATTAGCAAATGGAGTGCTACTATTAATGGACATTTTCTCAGGCAATCTCTAGAATTTCGTGAAGGAAGCAAAAAAAAAAAAAAAAAATAGAATCTAAAGTTCTCTATTCCTTTTATAACTGGGACTTCCCTTTTTATTATTCCCAATCTCGAATGATATATTGAAATATGTGCTTTGTGTCTCACTGTTCATCAACATGTCACATTGTATCAGGTCACTTTACATAGTTTGATATGACATCTCTAAAGTAATGCGTCGTCATAACCCTTGGCATGAAGAGAGGTAAAAATAAATACATTCTTATTTTGTTTACTATACACTGTCTTCAGAAAAAAAATGGAATATTTTAAGAAGCAAATGAAATATAAGGGTGGAACTTCATTTGCATTAAAATAAATAGTAAGAGATGCTCAGACTGAATCATTTCAATTTTTTATTTCTTTGATGTAGAAGATAAATAGAGGACACCAGTAAGTAATAAGCAACAGTTATATATATTATAGATAGCTAGGGAAATTACAGAGAAATTAGAGAAAAATATCTGCTAGACTGAACAGACTGAACATTCATTTTTGGATGATAATGAAAAATTGTATTTAAATGTTTAAGGCATATAAGTAGAAGTTATTTTGTTTTCTTTTCTAATTTGCCTGAACAACATTCTAGAAATTATTGCCAGACTATACTCAGTTACCTTGGTATGCGATACTCTGAAACCACTGATATGTTGTTTGTTGTGAAGCATTCCAGTGATGAAATATGCTGTAAAACTTGCTTATTTGGCTTGAAGGCCAGACTCTAGCCTGCTCTGTATTACTAATGCTGTGTAAAGCAGGTGGGTCAAAGTGATGGATTTGGCTTAGAGTTTATATAATTGTGTTTAGGTGAACCAATTTGCCACGGGATTACTTTAGTCCATTACGGGTATAATTCCAATGAGCCAAATTCACTATTTCCTAAAACAGAAAGGTGATGGAGAAGGTAGCCTGGCACAGACCATTATGGTTCACTAATTGTCTGTTCAGTCCCCTTTGTAGCTGCACCTAATGTCCCAGATTAAAGTAGGTGACACTGATTCATCATTCATTGGCCACTGCTCTCTAACCCCCGCTCCCAGCTCCTTTTCTCTCCATAATACTCTCTTATTTGCTAAAGGTCATAATTCTAAAGCCCTCATGTTTTAAAATAGAAAAGGTATTACTCATTTTTCAATTTTTACACTGTTTTTAGTCAAGGTTTAGAATTTATGAGAAGCAGAGAATGATGGTGTTGGAAAACGAAGCCTTTTGGGCGTGCAAAAATGTAACAGGCAGGTTGATACCCCTAATTTTTGTTTTACCTGAAGAGTTTACATTAGTTTTTGAAGAGTAAAGCACATGTACAGAAGCCATAAGGTCTATTCTGAGATTTCTGGTAACAGAGTCTGTCTGTGCTAAGTGGGGAAATGAAGAGAATGCACCAAGAAATAACAAGATATGGACTCAATCCCAAATCACAGACATAAAAGTCCCTATAATCCAGGCTTCCAAACTACATCCTAAAAGTAGATAACGTTACTAAAAGTACACACTGATATTATGGCTACACTGCATCCTCACTAATTGATTTTATAGGCACCTTAGTGCTCTGATGAGGTATGAGGCAGCACCATATCGTTCAGCCTTGGGATGATTTTCAAGCCAGCATTAACTCTAAAAGATTTCACGGTCATCTCTGTCTCTGCGTTTCCACATTATATGTAGTTTCCCATCTCTAATACAACTATTTTATGCAAGTTTGTGTACATAAAGACAAGACATGATGTTTGAATGTAGTGAGTTGTGTAGGCTACCGTCTTACCTGGAAGGAGGTAGAAAATGTGGAAAAAAATGTGAAAAGTTTCAGGAAAAAAAATGTACCTATTTCTCTAGAGCCTTGGGAAAATATTAAGCACCCTTTAAAAAGAGAGGGATTTTTTTTTTTTTTTACTTTCTCTTTATATTTCATCCATCGAGAATATTCCAGATCATTCTGCTATTAGTGGATACTCATGCTGTCTCATGATTGGTCCCCACAGCAAAGATGGATCTGTATATGTAGGGAAAGGTTAGAAAACAACATGTATTTATTTCCCTCTCACTTCAAGGAGAAATAAGCATTTATTTCTGCCATATAGGACATTTCTTTAAGAACCTCTTACACTATTCAGATGACTTTCTTAACTAGGAGCTGATGTGTTGTAACCAGTCTATTTGTAAGCTTCACATTGTTCTTACGGAGAACAGGCAGGAGACAAATGTTTTGTATATGATGTTGTCAGGTACTTTTAATGACACATCCTTGTGAAATGAGAAAGGAAGAGGAGACTGAGAAGCTCAGTTATGTGGATGAGGACTTAATTAGGAACTCAGTTCTGTAAGGCTAATATTGCTTTCTGTTCGCATTTGTTCTTTTTGTAATAGGAATAATGACATGCCAATTGTATATGATTATGGACGGTTATTTATGGAACTAGGCTTTGCCTCTACACTTAATTATGCTTCGGCATATGAGGTAAGCATTCTATTGTCACTGTGGCAATTAATTGAATCTATTTTTATTTTCTTCTTTTTCCTTTAAGCCTTGCCGTGATAGAGGCTTTGCTTACATTTCTGAGCTCTCTATCTTATTTACACAACAAATTTTCTGGTGACCACATATAAGTGGTGTAAAACCTCACAAAATATGCAATGATTTAATTGCATATTTTAGAAATGTCTGTTTTTGCCTCTTTTCCTAAATAAATTACTGTGACCTTATTGTAAGCCTGTGTTCACCTGTATGTGCATATGGAAGTATATATGGGCCTATTTTTAAGCTGTAGTTTTTGAAATTATCGGTCAGCTTTAGCTGACTTCAATAGGTAGATATCTCAAATATAACTAGACCACACAAGCTTTCAGAATATAGGTGACTGAAGAGAGAAAGAAAGAAAAAGAAAAGAATTTTACAGGGAAAAGCCAACAGCTTTGCTGCTTTTTTGACTTCGTACAAACTCCATGGGAATGGAAGAAACTGGAGATCATGGAAGAGTTCATGCAACGAGTTTGGGGTTGTTTTTTTTTCCTGTATGTAATAGGAAAGGAAGGGGCACGAAGTGCAGAATACATTCATTCATATGCTCATAAAAGTGCACTTCCAGTATCAGTGAAATGTAACATGGTATTAAGACACTGAGGAGAGAGTATTTCTATGCTATTTCTCTCTCAAACCCTAAGGGAATTGGAATATTAATTTGAAACAGTATTTATCTATTTTGTTTTTTACAGTTTGTACCAAGGCCACATCTGATCAGAAATCTCTGTGTGGCTAACAGCCTTTTAAATGACCTCCATTTCTTTTCCATATGACATTAAGATGTTTAGGAAAAACTGACGCCTCCCAACACAACAAAATCAGCATTGAACCTGCCTTGGAATTTCCAAGGTATGGAAAATGCTGGTCTTTAGAAGTTCTCCATAAAACAATTCCTGTGTTGCCACGAGAATTTCCCTCTGACAGCCTGGAAATATAGTTGTGTGCAAAAGGGAAGGTGTATGATCTACAGGAGGGAGGGAGGGAGGGAGGGAGGAAGAACTGTGTTTCAGGAAGACTTGCTGATGTGTTGAAACAAACAAACAAAAAATTACCAAAGTAAAACAGATGCAGAGTTCTGTATCCTGAAGTTTTTCACATAAAGATAACAGAACATATCAGACTTCCTACTTTGGAAAATTTTGAAGGCTGTTCGTACAGAATTCCATGTGAGAGGTGATGTGATCAGAATCAACTTATCATTCCTGCATATTTCTATTCTGCCTATAATTAACTATACCTTAAATTCTAAAATAATAGAACCTAAATAGATGGGTAAAAATGACAGAACCATTCCAGCAGATTCACATCAGATGGTTTATATATGAAGGAATGCATGTTAACTAAAATTTTGTTATAATTTAAAAAACAGCATATTCCAGTTCATCAAGATGTTTTCTGGTGGTATGAGATGTTGCATGTGCCCATAAGGCTGGTTGAGTATGTGGTCCTCTCCTGCTAGGAACCTTACCTGCTTTTTCAGAAAGATAAAGTGGTTCTTTGCACATAACTGAATTACCTTCCTAGGGTGCTTCTTTTTACCTTCTGTCACAGCCTCTTTGCCTGAAAAAAAAAAGGCCCTAAAACATTTTTGACGTTCAGAGGATTTTGAAAATTGATCTTGGTAGATCATATGCAAGAAGAGAGTCTGACATCTTCTTCAAAGGTCAAAAAAAGATACCTGAATCTTTAGCTTTATAATAAGAAATGTCATAAGAAATCCTACAAAAAAGTTAAAAAAAAAAAATCTTTTAAAATGATGGTACATATTAACAGAGCTTCATACCCTTTGCTAAAAAGATACTGTACATTTAGCTGTTTAATGAGTCTTTCTTAGCATTGCAGTGTACTTCTGTGTGATTTCAGTGATTCAAAATCCAGTTTAGGTCACTAATCTCTCAATAATTTTCTGTATGGACCATGAAGTGATACAGTTTTCATGATTCAGTCCTCATCTTGATAATCTTGCTCTGTCCAGCAGTGTTTCAAGCCTAATCTAGGGCCTAGGACCCTACTGTATTAGGCAATGTGCATATTTAGAGATCAAAAATAAGTTTTGTTCTTTAGGTAAGAATGTATTCAAATCAGCCACTAGAGAGTAGAACAAATGAAAATAGATATATTCAAATAGATGGGAAATTAATAAGAAAATATAAAGTCTGATAGAAATAGTGAAGCTATTGTGAAACGATTCAAGGGGTTGATGAAGGAGTATAATGGTGTTGTTTGGCAGCTGTGTATTTAAAGAATCTCTCAAGCATGGAGGATATAACAGAAGAAGTCATGGAGTCATATTGTTTTAGAATGTATTAAAGATTTAAAATTCAGAAATAGAAATTCAAATTTAAAACATTTGAGTCCAGAATCATCTCTCAGTAGGTAGATCAGTAATGCCCTGAGATAAGCATATTGCTTGATTAAAATGAAAAAATAGAACCAGTGGGCAGATAAAAATAAGTAATAAAGTCAAAACAATGGACTCCTTTTATCAGCATTTGCTAAGTCTTGGATAAGGTTGCTTTTTACTACAGTGTATGATGAAGCAATTGAGATGTGAGGAGAAGGAAGCCTGGACAATAGACTTAACTTGTGGGCCAAGACAAACTATTTTTATTTTACACTGGACAAAGACCTATACTATTTAAACATAATCAAGATGGGAAGGCCTTTATTGATACCTGAAATGAACTTAAACTGAGGTTGAAGGCATATCAATAAATTAAGAAATGTAGATCTCTTGGGAGGATGAAAGGAAGGACATTATAAATTTAACCATATCAAATCTTAGCTGGTAACTACACAATAAAAATGAAAGTGTCAGACAAGCCAAAAGTTTGTACAAACAACTGATTTCTGCCTGGAAATTCTGAATATTATCTATCAGTCTCTGTTGATGGTATCCAAGTTACGCAGGCACACAATTTCCTTACATTTTCTATAGTTCGGTCAAATCAAATAAAACATTTTCCCAGGAGATGATTTCTTTTATGAGAAAAGAAACAGCAATACTGTGGTAATACAGAGGAAATGGATGGAGCTGGCTTAGCCAGCTCTTTAATCTTTGCAAAGACTGCACATGAGAGAAGATGCAGGAAATACATAAAGAATGGTGGAAGACAGATGAATTCTCTGATGTGACTAGCTTTGTCTCTATAACTACATTCTAGATGAGAAAAACAATGCAATCTACACATTTTAGACCAAATCACGAACAACACATGAACAGATGAAAGGAAAAAAAAAAAAAAACACTGTTTGTTGCATAATGTATCCTTCCAGTCGGGGCAAACTTCTCTGGAACCGTATAGCATGTGTGAATACAGATCCTCCTTATAACTAATAAAACATGCCAGTTAATGGTATTGCTGTTGGTCATGATCAAATGCATCTTCTATTTAACAAACCAGTACAAAATAATACGGTTTATCATGAGAGAACATTTGCTCATTATCTTATAATCACCAGGAAAGAAGCCAATAAACTATTTCATGGACTGATCTCATAGCCCTTTATAATGTATTGTGATGCGCCTACGAACAAATAGCTTCTGATTTTTATTCATAGGATTCTGTCACCAATAACTGGTTGAAAAGGGATGTGTCAGAATCAATCGTGTTTTAGATGTGCATGCAGTGAACTGATAGGAAGAGTCACTGGGTATCCTTTAAAATTGCCTTTTCCGTCAAACAATAGAAATTGTTTTCTCTTTAGTGTTCAAAATATCCCACTATTTGGTTCAAATCTTCTTGTGATACATATAGGCAAAGAAAAAACTTTTCTAGGGATTGGAAAACAGTAGGGTACCGTCAATCATGATATTTTCTGAAGCTGAACAGTACATACAAAAGACTTGACTGGGATAACTTTTCATACTGATAGTTGTATGAGTTCTATTTCTTTGTTTTTTGTGAAATAGGATAACTGATTATGTATTAATAAAAGCTTTGTTATTTCCTCCTGTTAATACTCTCCCTGTTTTTACTGATCTTCTGCACCGCAAAATATTTTCCGTGATCTGTGTCCTAATGATTCTCAAACTCCACAAAAACTTTCAGTACAGGTGCATGAACACTCCCCAGGCATACTTAGATTTCTGGGAATTCTTGACAAAGACACTTTGCAAGACTTCAGATATGATGTTATAGTATAATATAATATGGAAAATAATTGTTTCATCTTTCACTAAATTCAGAAAATGTTTGAGACATGCATTTATTTTTCTTGGCTAGTACAAATATTCATGTTTGTTCTTAGGCTTCATAAAATACGTATTGTGGCAACATTTAAAAAATATGTTGAGTTAAATGAAATCTCATAAGTTTACTATTATAATCTAGAGTTTCATTTTCACTATACTCAACTGAGGGCAATTCAAAATGCAAAAGGAAATTCAAGCATTCAGCTGAACTGAAACTAGGAAAGACTTGGTGAATGAAACATGTTGTGAGACTATAAAGTAATTGTTGATCTCCAGAACACCTTTCTGATGCTTTTATTTGTTTGCTTAGCTCGAATTGATTTGGCCTGCTGGGCATGACACAGCTTTAATGCACTTAAAGGGCTACTAGTGCACTTAATATTATCTCAAGGAAATTTTATCAATGAAGAGAGATGCAGGCTCTTTCCTTCAAAGGATTATATGGGATTTTTACAGTAGATATTTCTGATCTTAATTTCTCCTTGGAGAATTTTTTTCCACAGTTACTACTGTACTTTAATCAATTAATGCATTGAATAGCTCTTTTGTAAATTTTTCAACATCTTTCTATATCCTAATTTTATCGAAATAAAAGGAAAAGGTACTATATATTGCTTGAAAAATTCCCATGAAATATCTCTAACATAAATTTAAATGCACCCAGATAATGTTGGATAACTACCCAAAAGTTTCACTGCTCATTTTCTCGCAGCTTTTGAAACTCAGAAGTTCATCCATTTCTGTATTATACACGTAAGCTCATCCAAGAAGAGCTGATCATCCTTTTTTTTTTCTCAGAAAAAAAGAAAGATCTCAGTTCTGTATTGTCTCATAAATAAGAAGGAAATGTCAAAATGTCAGGTTTCTGGAGAAGTCATTGTGCAAGTTAGGAAGTTAAACATAGTATTTCAGCCTACATTTCTGCATTTTTATTTTTTTGGATTTACTTGAAAGATTATTATAAACTTTTTCCTTGTTCCTCTGGTATAGATGCATAGCTGCCACCAAACAGCTGGGTAACTATTACAGACAAAGATGAGAGAGATGTATGGCTTTACCAGGCATTTCTGCTTATGCTTGAGAGCCAAGGAAATGTAGGTAATATCGTTAAATACATAAAATGCTTGGCGGTCCTCAGGAAACAGGACAAGAATCATTTTTATGAGCATAGAGCAGTATTAAAGCAGATATATTGTCATTCAGGAACAGAATTCATATATTGGCATAGTGTACTGAACATCTCATTGCAGAAAGACACTTAGATCTTTAATAGTTAAATTTACTATGGTCAAGCTACTATGAAAACAGACTGCTTACCTGTTTGACTAATATCAGGCAGACAAGCAATCTGTTCTGGCAGACTATGAAGAGCCAAGATAATTATTTTTTGAGAATTGAAAACATCCCTTTTTTATTATCATACAAATATGATAAGAGAAAAATGCACCTACAGGGAATATCTGTGTTCGTTTTCAATTAGCTCAATCAATCAGAATAAACATGATTAGTCAGAATAGGTTTACAGCCCAGATCATCATATATCATATTGCACTGGGGAATATTTCTGTCTTTATGACGTGGCTGAGTAAACTATGCATAAAATAATGCAGTTTTTCCTGTGTCTCTGTGCTAGTTAAAAATCAGAAGCATTCTACAAAGTAATTTAAAGCTGAAGTTATGTCTTCTAAAAGTGTAGATCTTTATTCAAGTTGTAAAAGTCTTGGGTATCTTTCATATTCATTTGTCTGCTTTTTTCCCTATTTTTTTTCATATGACAATAAACAACAAAGTGGAAGAACAGAAGACTTGCTAATAGCTTCACATAAATTATAAATGCCTCAGATTTCCCATCAGATATACCCTATCTGGCTGCCCTTGTATGCTGAAAAACAGCAAAATAGGTAATTGACCCTGACTGCTTATGGATCCTCAAGGAGTATGACATCAGAGAAAGAAATGTAGGTACAAAGCATCTACGGACAATATATTCACCCTTGGTTTCATTAAAGGACTTTTTAATTTTAACCTTCAGAAAGTTAAAAATTATTTAATAGACTTCTATTTCACAAGCATTAAAACAAAACTCTTTGTGAGCTCGTTCCCGTGACAGTTTTCTTTCTGTGTAAAGCTTCACATTTAAAAATATATTACTTAAGACAAAGGAAAAAAATCCCTGCAGGTCCACTTCTGCTCTCCTTTGTACAGATAAAACTCCCATTGACTTCAGTGGGAATTAGAGAGAGTGAAACTCAAAGGGAAATTTGATGATGTATGTATATGTCCAGGCAAGAATGGCCATCTGTTATAAATTGTAGCATTAATGGCCTTACCAGCTCATGCCTGGAAACTGAAGGGATGATATAAGTGTTGCTACTTTTAACTATGTCCCTGTTGTTGTGTGTGTGTGTGTTTTTTCCCTTAGTAGGTTCAGTTAAATCACATATTATTTTCCCATTTCTCTCCTTGAAGAATGGAGGAACACTGTTACTTAATAGTTTGAATAATTTTCTTCTAGAACTCAGAACTTTAAAAATAGCTAATTGCTTTCCCCATGGATAGAAGAAATAAAGTTACTCTTTTCCTAATTAAAAACAATCAGAAAACAACAACAAAAACTTATGGTTGTTTAAGTCTCAGCAAAGACAATTTCCTCGTATTGGCACCTAGTTAGAGACGCAGGCTTCCTTGAGCTTCATACGATACCCTTAAAGTGCACTTGCCGGAATGGTATGCATGCCATTTGTGCATTGTACTAAAATATCTTTGTGTTTGTTCGCTTGAGTTCAAGCACTTTACAGGAAGTAAGGGAAGTATTGAATGGCCTTTCCGTCGGCTGGAGGCCTAGGAATGGTTCATAAGAATTGCTGCTGCTAGAATTAACAGCTAATGGAGAATCTTTTTTCATTCCGCTGGTAAAGTCAGCGCTTTGGGATACAAGGGTCTTCAGTTCAACTTTCAGGAGAGACAGATTCCTTACACAGCATGCCTCTTCTGATAATATATTCATGAACATTCAAAAAAGGACAAAGTGTCTTTGACAACTAACCAGATTTCTTCCAAGTATTTGGAGACAGAGAACTCATGCCAATCACAAATTCTTTGGAAAATATCATTCAGTGTCCCAGAACACTCAAAATCCTTGCAAAATCAGTTCAATTAAATGTAATAGAGATACCAGATATATATTGAGAGATTGTCAGAGGAATTAAATTGTCATTTCTGGAAAGTGGAAAAAATAAAAATTGGGAAAGGTTTAGGGGTATATATGAGGCTTAAATAACAGAGTAAAATTATTTTGAAACTTATCACTTTTAACAACAGTATATGTTGGTATCTTTAATAGAAGTTATATAAATAGAGATTTAATGGAAAATTAGTACAATACAATCTATCGCTTTCTTGATTATAATGTACACTGATAAAAATATCCAGTTCCCTTTTCCCTGTAGCTAACACCCATCAAGAAAGGAGATTATTGCTACTAGTGCTTGGAACAGATATTTGAATGAAGGTGCTACTGCTACTGTGATAAAGGCCGGTCATACACAAGTCATTTATGACTCACGAAGATTCCATTTCAAGCGTATATTCAAGTGTTATATTCATTAGCCATATTTAAAATATTAAAGGCTGTGAAATGGCTGTACCCCTGTAGTCATACAACATATATATGTTTCTATTGCACTTTATATATTTCCATATATATGTTTATTTGAAGTTAATTCTATAAGAGCTGTCCCCATTTACAATAAAGTGTAGTTTAAGTGAATAAAACCAAACCACGTTTTCAATTTACAAAACATACTAACACAAGCGAATACTTTTGGAGGAATCAGCTCTCCCAGCATTCCTTACCAAATAGCAATGGCATCAAACACCCATATTACTTGCAAGTTATTTTCAAAACAGAAACAAAACAGTTCTCTCTGGCATACAGCAACCTGAAATGATAGAAAAATATCTTTCCTAATACCATTACCAAGTCTCTGCCCTGTCACCTACCGAACTGTTCTGAACAGGTATGTCGCTGCTATTCCTCAAAAGTGTAGAGTAATAGGAAATGTAGAAAGATAGCGTGAATGTATAATCTAACATGAACAGCACATTTACAAAGCTGCAGGACATTTTAGATCATGCCCATAAACGAGTTTACCATACAAATCAGCAAGAAGCATTACAAAATTGTATGAATCATTATGAAGATGACTGGATTATGCTAATGATGTGATACTGATTACTCTGGCTTAAAACTAGGTCTGATTTAAGCAAATTCCCATAGCAAATATAAAACAGTTGTCATGTAATGGTATCCCTGCAAATCATCCATTCTCCTTGTTAATTTTCACAGCATTTTAATGTATGTTGGTGTTTTGAGAGTTAAATTGCATGTAGCACACAGTAGTCAAGCTCAATGGAGAAGCAAACTTGAACAAAGAAGCAGCAAGCTTTCTTATGAATTTTTGCCTCATGGCTAAATTCAGTTTAAGCCAACATATGAAAGTTTCTGTGATTAGGCCCCAAAGCACAAAAATACCAATTAATTATGATGATTAGATATGTCTTCATTAGTAGCTTATAAATAAATCATACACACCACTGTGCAACCGGTATTTCTCCTACACTGAAAAAAAAAAAAAAAAAAAAAAACAAAAAACCCTCCATGCAATTTGGTAACAGTCTAATTAATTTTAAATTTTGTTACAATTTGACATTTTTACTAAGTTATGGAACTTTCAGTATAGCACAAAATCACAGAATGACCGAGATTGGAAGGACCCCCAAGAGATCTCTAGTCCAAACTTTCTGCACAGGCAGGGTTACCTAGAGCACGTTGCACAAGATTGCATGCAGGAGGGGTTTGAGGATCTCCAGAGAAGGAGACTCCACAGCCTTTCTGGGCAGCCTGTCCCAGGGCTCTGTCACCCTCACTGTCATTTTTGTCTCAGTCAGGTGGAACTTCCTGTGTTTCAGTTTGTGGTTGTTGCTTCTTGTCCTGTCTGGCCCATCCTCTTGGCACCTTCCCAGGATACTTGTATACAAGGTAAGATGGCCTCTCAGTCTTCTTTTTAAGCAGGTTCAGCTCTCTCCTTATAGGAGAGCTTGTCCAGTGTCCTGATCATCTATGTAGTCTTAAACTGGACTCTCTCTACTAGTTCCATATCTCTGTTATACCTGGGACCTGCTGAGGAGCCACTCTTGTCCTTCATCCAGGTTGTTGATGAATAAGTTGAACAGGATTGGACCCAATACTGGCCCCTGGGGAACACCATTAGCTACAGTACAACAATCGGACTGCACCACTGACAGCAAACCTTTGAGCTCTGCCATTCAGCCAGTTCTCAATCCAACTCCCTGTCCACTTGTTTAATCCATGCTCCCTAAGCTTGCCCATGAGGATATTATGGTAGACAGTCAGTGTCAAAAGCCTTGCTGAAGTCAAGACAGACAATGTCCACTGCTCTCCCCTTATCTATCCAGACAGTCATTTCATCATAGACACTGTCAGCTTGGTTAAGCATGACTTCCTCTTGGTGAAAGTCCATGCTGACTACTCCTGATCACCTTGTCCTCCACATGCTTAGACATGGAAACCTTGTGTTTATACAAACTTATATGCATGTATTCATATAATGTCTGCTGGAATATAAAAAATATGCATTTTTACCATGAAAAAAAGGTTTCTATATTCAAGACTGAGAGATGTCTTTTTTTTATTGCTATAAGTTTTCACTTGGAGTAAATCTTTTATTTGTGTGTGAAACATTTGTAACAGTTACTAATTCTTGATTACACCTTGGGGGGGGGGGGGGGGGGGGGGGGGGGGGGGG
>JAWLRI010000898.1:300839-323421 GCA_034781795.1 Crypturellus tataupa | reverse complement strand
TTTTTTATTACACCCTCCCCCCCCCCCCCCTTCTTCTTCTGATTCATATAAATGATGTTATATCCATTTATGGATGGTGGAAGGTGATCATATGTTACAATGCAGAGCTGATAATTGAATGTGGTCCACAAGTGATATAGTGAAATGAAAGCGAATGTGTGGATGGAAAGCAGCTGACAATGAGGAAAATCCCTTTGGTCTCATCCTATTCAGTGTACCCTTACTAGTTGCTGGAGCATAGTGTGTGGTCTGGAAGTGCTTCCTTTGATTTAAGTCCCTCTGGGAGAAATCCAGTTCATAAGCTCTGAGACCATTCCACAATGTTAGCTAAAGAGGAGGCAGAAGGAGCGCTGGATACTAGATTTTGAGGGAAAGGGTTTGAGAGAAATCTCCTTAAAAAGTGTGCTGCTTTTCTGAACTGAATAACATAGATGCTTCCTGTCCATATCCTTGTGTTTAATTAATATTATCTTCATAGCTGTAGCAATCTCTTTATCTGTTTTTTTTTCTAACATAGTAATTGTTATGATATTTAGCTGTTATCAGTTATTACAGGAGGCCATATTTAAATTTCTGTACCTTTCCAAAATATACCTGAATTTAGTGAATACTGATTTAGTGAATACTGTCAATAAATTATACTCTGTGAAATAACCACTTTTGTCATTTTCTTTAGATGCTTTATTTTCCTCCACAAAGAAGTTGACTTCCCTGTGCACGAGCACAGTATAATCACCCTTTTCCTGGTTTCTGAATAACAAAATATCTGTAAAGTTCCCTTCAATTTCAGTATCTTTTACTACTTTACCTAAACTTTCAGACTTTGGGAGCTATTTTTGTGCTTTGACTTTTGTTTTAAATTTTAAAGGCATCCACACTTTAAGATTAAGCTTTTCAGATGTCCAATTACAGATGAGATGAAAGTACTTTTCCTTTTTTACTTTTTTTTTTAACATTTGAGAAAGAACTTGACTTCCAAAACTACTCATTCTAAGAAGGCCTTTATTTCTAGGTACATAAAAGTTCCCATCTATTTTTTTTTAAGAGGATAAAACCCAGAGAAGAATGTTAATTCAGTAAAAATAGAGAAATAATAATTGAAGAGCATTTTGTCAAAAACAATGAACCTAAAACTCACTTTCAAACACTCACTGTCTCAGAATTGCCTAAACCAGGCAGAGACATAAATGGGCCAAATGTTTGTTGATTTGACTGCTTGCTTCAAAAATTGTTGTATGCTTTGCAGTGGGCTTACGGGGTTAATCACAAGATGAAGTCCATTCCCACTTCCTATAAAAACTCAGTCCCACATATATAAAGTAGATGTTCATCTACTATTACCCTGTCAGCTAGAACAAAAACTAGATACAGTCTCCCCAGAACACAAAAATCAGGTGTATAATCATAGTTTCTTTTATCTCCTTCTGAAAATAAAACACTTTTTTTTTTCTTTTTTGCATTATTACAGCTCTGAATAGACTTACTGTCATTGGCTTTTTTTATTTGAATGTATCAATTTATGTGACCACGCCTACCAGGAGTATGTTTAGATCCTTACCACCATTTCCACAGATAGAGGTGTCTCTTACATATGTACTGTCCACCTGCTTGGGAATATGCACTTGAGGGTAGGTTTCTCTGTCTAGAGACACATTCAATTACTTCTTTTCTTTAAAACTTCACTCAAATTATTGATAAGAAATTCACAGGAATAGCCTATTTTCAACAAGAATCTGAAAGAACATTATGATAATTTTAATCCATTGAATCCGCTTGAAGGCTTTTCATACACTTAAAACAGGATGATCAGACACATTAAGGAAGTGTTTTTTTTTTTTAAAGGATGTTTCTATAGTCTTAAAATAGTATCTGTGACTCGATGTACTCCTTTTTCAGTAATTCTTCCAAAAGCTTTGCTTTTTATATGACCTGGGCTTTGCTTTTATGCAGTTTTATTTCAGAAGACACACATCCAGCCTTATTTTGTAACACTTAGATAACCTTAGCCAATATATCTAGATATTAAAGATATTGCTGGATATGTATTTTAAACAAATGAGTATACTTTGCCATGATTTCAATTGAAAGTAATATCTACAACATTTAGGGTACTTTAAAAAACCCAGCATATAAGTATATATCCATATATTTAACATGATTTCAATAGATAAACAATTTTATTTTCAAGGAAATTCTTTCCTCTCATGAGACTAATCATAGAAATTTCAGCCCTTCACTGCAAAACTTTCCTTAAACTGCCAATTAAAGCAAAAGGAAAAATATAACTGAAAGCATCCTGCAAGTTCAGTGGGAACATTTTCTACTACAAGAGACCAAATTTCTGACTGGTGAAAAATGTCAAAGTTCCGTTAAAGTCAATGGAGCAGTATCGAAATATACCAGCAGAAAATTTGGCACATTAAATATAGTATTAGTTTTCCTCTGGATACACATATCTGGGTTTATCTTTGTTTCTAGTCTGTAAGCTAGATGGAAAAAAAAAGAAGAAAAAAAAAAAAAGATGTTTTCTTGCTGAATGGATATAGTATATCTCTCTCCTCCAGCCTTTCCAATCAATTTTCATTAGAGCTTTCCGGACTGAAATTTTCGCTCTTCTGCAGTTCCTATAGAGTCCTTGAGAGTACAACACTACAGAGTACCAGCATAATGTCACTAGAGAATGTATAAAAGTCAAAATACCTCTCCAGCAATTTTATAACACTTTATGGTCATTTCTAATACACACAAATGTGTTTCTTTAAGTCACTACTGATATGATTGAGAACAGAGGAGTGATCCTTTATCCACAAACACTCACCTCAACGACTCAAGCTAAGGGGATATAACTATTATGAGGAAATATTGGGTATGATCTGTCTTCTGTAAGGCTACGGAGGATGGTATAGCTACATCATCTGCCTAAATTAAACAGTACTAGTACAAAGTTTTATATACCTATCTGTTTACATACAGATTTAGACTGTTAATTTTATATTTATAGGTATGTGTATATGTGAGCAAAGACAAGGAGAGAGATAAGTGGTTTTCCCAATATTTAAAAATGACATTTTAAAAGATATTTAAATATGTAAATCTGATAAATGTATATATTAAAGATGTTCCTTTTTGATGGAGTTAGTCCAAGATGTTGACATGGTTTTGTTACTGTACTACACAATACACTGCACATCTTGCATTTAGAACTGGTTTCATTATAAGGAAAAAAAATCTTAGTTCTCTGAAAACAGGAAAATAAAATTAGAAAACTAAGATGAAAAAGCACTTGAAATGGAAAATATTAGGAAGTTTTCTTATTTCTAGGCCTTGTTTCTTTTTAATTTCTAAGGACATTTTTCGTTCAAAGATTTTAGGTGGTATTTAACTTTGTATATTTAACTGTTCTTTTGGAAGAAAGAAACTGAGATGGACTGTTGTTAAACTTGAGTCTGTATCGATGAGGACAAAATAGGATAAAACTACATAAAGGAAAAAACAGCAATGTTAGAGAATAAAACTTTAGTTACTTGAGTTGATTAGAGTTGTAATCTTATTGCCAGGAAAAAAAAAAAAAAAGCAGGGCCAAGCCAGGGCCTAATTAACTTTCCAGGACCTAGAAAATGGGTGCTGGCTTGGCCTGTTATAGGCTTTGCTTTTAGTTCCCTTTTTGTAGCCAAAATATGATAAAATATGTGGATTCATTAGTTAGTTAAGAGAATTCTTTTTGAAAGGAAGACAGAAAGAGGATGGACAAGACAAAGACGTGTTTTTAGTTGTCTTTCTGCATACAGCATTATTTCAGAATTTATAAGCAGAGAAATTTATTTCAGAAAAATACACATAATTGTGTGAACCTTTATACAGCAGTGCTTGCAAGTAGCAATTCTATGCTCTTGTCTTAACTAGTCTGTCTTTCTCTAGTCAAAGTTTTAGATAGATACCTAGTGAATAAAATTTTGCATAAAAAAGGCATTAAAAAATGCTGGGTAGCCACTAACAGTGACTAGAATGCAGGAGAGTCATCTTTTGACAGTTTAGTTTATTGTCTCCACTAATATTTCTTATTTTCCCACAGCATCATGAATCATCTCTGGTTATAACTACATAGCTCCCCACAGAGCTGTGTGAAAAACTGTACATGCAAAAGAATAACAGGTAAATTTACTTCAGCACTGGTGCCACAAAAAATGAGAAATATATGCTTTTGAATAGTGTTGTGTAAGGACAAGTGTCAGCTGAATAAAACTGAGAGATTAGTGTATACCGGTTAGGAGGAGGAGGAGGAGGACTGTCACTTTCAAATTTAGTTGCTGTATACTGAATCAGACATAAGTCCTTTGCCCTTTCAATTTGTCTGATTGTCTTTTGATGCTGTTTGTTGATACTGGTGCACAAGTATATCCAGTTTTTAGAGCTGTCAGCCTGATAAACAGTGGTACCAAGATAAACTAATAATGTTTAACACATTGAAATATGGACTTAAAGGAAATGTAAGATTGAAAGAGAGATGAAGAAGCCATGTAGTGCTTCTCTTTGCATGGAAGCAGCATCAAATATCGTTAGTACATCCTTAACAGATGTTCTTTTACCTCAGCAAAAAATCTTCAGTGACGGATGCTCCATAATTTCCATAACCTGCGTGCCAATATAAGTACTGAAGATATAAGAGAAAAATTTTTCAACAAATGTCCTACAAACTTCAGAAAAGATTGCTGGAAAATGCTTCTGTGCTTTTAAATGTTGCATTAACATATTTAAGTACAGACCTAAGTAACCTGAGAAGTTATAATGCAATAAGACATCTCATTTTACTCGAAAAATTGGATTCCTCTACATTGTTAGAGAACTTCCTGGTGTTAGAAATTAAAGTTGGTCCTCACTTTCCTTACACATAAATTTTCAGTATATTTGCAAAAATTCTGCTGTGTGCTGTGCTTTTTGTAAAAACAAAGGGATTAAAGAAGGACATGAGGGTTTTAGCTGACACATAACATATTTATTCCTAGTGAATGCCAAGGTTAGGAAAAAACACTATTTGCCAATCAGAAAGTATTTGAAACCAGTAAGTATTGAGATGTTTTGATTAAAATTTCTCTTGAAGCCAACCCTTTCCCTGACGTATGATCTTTACAGCTGTTAAAAGAAAGACAATTTCTGTTATCTTTCTTTACAGAGAAAGGCTATACACTAACTCATTTTTTATATATATCTCACTTGTTAGATTAACAACTAAATCTCACTATTTAAAAGACTCAAATTTTGTTTTTTCTCCCTTTAAATAATTAATCCTTTTAAGAAATCATTTAATCATCAACTTAAATCTTCTTCCAGTCACTTAAGTGAGTGCTTACATTACTCTCATGTAAGCGCTCATAATTTGGCTTTTACCTTTCATTTTTGAGAAAAATTCAAAATATTCATTTCACTTTAAAGTAAATTGAAACATTAAAATGCTTGTGATTTAGGTAAAAAAAAAAAAGAGAAGGCAAACTTACAATCCATTATCTCACCATTTGATGTTACTTGAGATAGTCAGAAAAAAGAAAGATTGAGAAGAATTTCCTTCCTCAAAACTGCATAAGTCATATTCCTACTATGAATAAGGTAGTACCAGAGATACGTATCTTGAATCTTGAGATGTCCTCAGTTGTGGAAGAAATTTTCTCTCTCCAAGGAAAGAACATCTGGCATGCAAGTGGCATGTAAAATTTGGAGAACAATTTTGTACTTAGACACTTCAGTTGTATCTATACAATAAAACAAAATGTGCCAATGAATATTACTGAGCTCTTTGATTATCTGGGACAGTGAGATGATAGATCAAGATGGTACCACCCCTAGATGTCCAAAATTGGATGACTACTTGCAAACTGCCCAACAGAAAGAGTCCCCAGAATATTTTTCCTCCAAAACTGTGCCTGGGAGTTGTCTGGGAAAATGTTAACTGGCATGTGCAAGGGATTAGTAACAATTTATTAATACAGATAATCTTGTCCTGGTGCCTGGGAAAATTCCTGGGCACTATTTGATTTATTAGCCTAGATATGGGCTTTAATTTCATCAAAGTCCAACATTAACATGTCAAAGTGTTATCACAGTGTTCTGGAAGCAGTATAAATCACTCCAGTTTTTGGTCACCAACATATATGGATAAATGTGTAGATTTACATTGTGCATTTAAACTATATTTTACTTATATCTGACTCATACAGTCTTCAGACCATTAGAATGTGAGATGTTTTCCCCCCCCAAAAAAAAAAGTGATTTAAGATTTATGAGGACATGTTCAGGGTTGAGACAAAGAGTTTTTGCTGGGCACTGAACTGCAGTGTGATCCTTTGTTAGTTTATCCACCACTATTTTTGCATACAACAACAGGTGTATTTTTGCCCACCTGACAAAGATATTGTGAAATTAATTATTTAATGTCTATTCTTCATTTCCATTTCAAACCATACTTCTTTTATCATGCCGATATAAAGGATTGATTTTGTTTTAATAAAAAGGGAAGATAGATATAAGAATCTAACTGGATGAAGACTTCAACAATAGCCATAATAATTGAAGAGTCAGGCCCTGGTATATTCAGTTCCACTGAAGTCAATTGAATTATATCAAAGCTGAAATTTAGTACGCTGTATTTAACAATCAATGAAGACTCTTCCTATTAAAAGGGTTCCCTGTTGCTTGTTCCTTGGGGCTATCTCTCTGGCTATGATCATTTTTTTTTAATACATATTCAAACAAAGATCTCTAACTTCTGAAAGTTGAAACAAAGATTTTATCTGATATTGAAGGGTAAAGAACTTCTTTGTCTGTTAAATTGATAATTTGTGACAGGGAGAAACATCTCTGATGTTAAATAGATAACATTTCAAAAAAAACTCACTTCTTAGCCAAAAGTATCGTGCTCCACCAAAAAAAAAATTCAAGAAGATTCCATGATGTGCAAGCAGAGCTGTGGTCAGAGCAGCCATTGATTCCTACATTTTTGGTCAATAATACAAAAAGAAAGTTTAATTGGATTTTTTTAGTTTGACTTTTTTATTACAGTGCTTAGACAATGGACTATAGCACATTGTTTGCTTTTATTTCTCAGATTTTACTTCTCAAAGTAATACTGGGCTGTTTGATCTGAGCAGATGAGTAGCCCAAGACCTGACAAGCAAAAATAAACAAACAAACAAAAAAAAAATGTTTTCACAACTTGAATAAAAAAATAAAACAAAAGATTTTCCTGTACACACTGCAAATATATGGCTTCAAAAATCTTTCAAACTCTTGAAGATTTCATTTTTACCTTTATTTTCAAAAAAACATTCAAGCAATTTCCTACCTAGAAGATCAGATCCAAAACGTAATGTAGGTAATTTCATGCCAGATGCTGAAGCTTCTGAACCACAAAGAATCTGGAATAAGATTTAGGAAGGACCGGGGCTTTTTAAGTTTAGGCTAATCCTTTACACTACAGATTTAGGCTCCTTCTTGCTCTATTTCAACTCTGTTTTATTTTGTATATTACGCGCACAATGCCTGCTGGGCATTTTTGATAGAGGGTCTAATTTGAACCATGGCAGTCAAAGCATTCTGGAGTCATTAGAATATATATCTGAATATCTTCAGGATCAGGTAGGACACTAAATTAGTTAAGTTGAGGTTTTTTCATGTCTGCACAGACTGCTGACCAGAAGATGCTGTAGGTATGTGTAGGGAATCGCGGTGCGGGCATTGAACATCTATGTACAGGTGTACAGGCGGGTACCTCTGACCCTCCTGCGACCCCGGGTGCCAGAGCACCTCATCACACCTGTGAGGAAGGTTCTGGCACCCGGGAGGGGGGGAGGGGTCAGAGCGATCTGCCCTGTCCCTAGGCCTGCCCAGCAACCGGGCTCCTCCAATCAGGGAGCCCCCATAATTAGCACATCCCCAATTACATCGCCCTCCCCCCCCAACCGAGGTTATTTAAGTTTGTGTTTTGTTCAATAAAGTGGGCTACCACTGATAACCCGTATCAGGTCGTTCTTTGGTAGTTCAGGCTGGAATACCCCCGACCCGCTGGGTGGCTGGCCTATCCGCCTTTCCTGACCTCATCTGGACCTGGGATCCGGGATGGTGGTGAGTCATCCCTGCCGCTTCTCCCTCCCCCCGCGGCAGCCATTACGGATCCCGGGGTGGGTGACGCTCCCGTGATCGGTGCGGTACTATCACGACGTTCAAGAGGCCCGAATCGGAGCCCGTGCGGGGAGGGGGATCCCCCGAGACGCACAAGGGGATGGACACGTGTTCGGCTGGTCCGACCGTGTCTGTTTGTTTCTCTACAGGTATGTAGATCCTTTTTGGATAGACACCTATTCCATTTGCCCAGCTACTGGGCAAAGATGACCTCCAGTTTGTGATTTAGGTATCTGCAGCCTGCTTTGCAACGGGCTTCACATGCAGCCTGTAACTTATTTATCCTATCATTAAACATTAGTATTTGTATTACTTTGGTGAACTACATCTTAAATTAAGTTTATAGTTTCCTATTTATGTTTTGGCATAGTTCCAGATTATTCTTTTCCTTTGCTATTTTATTTATTGCTTCAGACATTTCTCTACCTCTCACTCAATTGTTCTGTTTTACTCAAAACTTCTGTATTAATCAATATATCATGTAATCCAGTAGGCACCAGCAGGAGACAGGTTAAAACAGTAGGAAGTAATTCATGTTCTTTAAGAAAAATTAATAATTAATGTGTGATTGAGTGATAACTATACCAATAAAGCAGTGTAAAGGTGTCATGCTGTCATAACACATTGTTCTACCAATCAAATATAAAAATGAAAGGTGTAGAAATCAACATACATTTGGATTATGAAATTTAACCTATTTGGAGCTAAGCCATAATCTGCTGTTTTGCACGAGCTCACAGTTAAAGGATCATTATTTCATTACACAAAGCTGTCTAGCACACAGTTCTACTTGGCAAGTGAAACAATGACACATAATGCCAAAAAACTGCACCTTTTTATTACTTGTGCTATGTACACTGCGTTGTGCACTAGCAATTCCAATGAACCCCACCATGTTTGCCTTGCTGGAAAGGCTGGAGGCCTGAGCTGCCCAGTGGATCCAGGAATCTAGGTACAGAAGCCAGGTCACACCCTAGTCCTAAATCCCTTCATGTAACATTTATCTGAGAAAGTTAAAAGGTTAAAAGAAGGCTACAAAATGTAGTCACACAGAAAACAATATAAAGCTGAAATTTGCACTAAAAATTTAAGCTTAAGTTCCAGCACACATATTCTTAATACTACTTTGTATGTTACTCAGTCAGAAAGGGAAGGAAAATACTGTGTAACTTATATGAAAAAAAGAAGACAATGTTTATTTTGCTTCAGTTTTCACACTGAAAAAAAATAGTCCCAATGTTAATCTTGTGTGGTTGTCATTTGCTCTTAATTTTATAGAAAATATGGTTCTAAAGTAAAAAATGTCGAAAATGCCAGAAATATCTGCACAATGAAATGGTCCTGGCAGTTTTATGTGTAGTATATCAATATGCTTTGCAGTCTTTCTTTTCTCCTTGAAGTTCTTCCAACTAGCACCAAACAGCCCCAACAGCTGAATAGCTTCTTTGCTTATGAAAACTGACATGATTACAGCCCATGGCAGTGCAGCAATTTTTTTGTCGTTACATTTATTTAAGCCTCCAGAACTGAAGTATAAGGAGCAAGAATGAAATGCATGTCTCGTGTAGATTGAACACTTTGACCACTGACTTATGAAGCACATAAAATTCTTATCGACAGCTATTTATCTGATAACAAATCATCAAATATTCATCTCCTACATTTCCTAACATGCATGTGTGCATGTTGTATGCAAACATGCTGCATGCAGTGTGGTTAAAAACAAACACTCTGGAGATGCAGCCAACTTTAGAAGCTACTTAGTTTACCATAAAAATCATTTGCAATTTTTTTTTTTTATTTTATAATTTTTTGACAGTTCTTTCTGACTTCACACCTCACAAACCTTGTCATCATGTAAGAAAGAATTATGTTTATTTTATTTTAAAATCTGATCAGGAAAAGAGAGGACAGTGGTAATGCTTTTCTTTCATATACTGCCTAACAGATTAATTTTTCACACAGAGATGTAGGGAACTAGGGTACTTCAAACATACATTTTACTGACTTATTTATCTACTGATTTGGGGAAGGTGAAGGGTGGAAATATTTCAGCTGTGCAGGACACCATCTACACATCACTAAGCCAGAAAGAGATCATTTTATGACCTCTGCCCTGCAACCTGTAGCGAGGGAGCCTAGGTGGGAGCAGAGTGTGCAAGGAGGTTACTGGGGTCTGCTCCAGATTTGTGTTTAATATTGGACAGCATGGAGCACAATTCACAAAATACTTTTTGGAAGGTACTCTGAAACCTGGGGTTCATTGCCTGTCACCAAGGGCAGCTGTCATTGCTCTCCTGTTGCTCTACACTCAGCCATTTCTACACAAAGAGAGGTCTTTAACATTAAAACTAAACTAAACTAAGTGCTTATAAAGCAAGTTGTGCACTTGGGATTAGTGTTTAGATCCCATTTAAGATTCAATCTATAGCCTGCATCTATTTTCTCTTTTTTTTTTTTTCCCCCACCATTCATGCTTTCATTATTTCTCACAGTCTTACAATCTTCTTTGCTCCATGCTCTATCCAGGCAGTCTATCACAACATCTTCTTCACTTTTGGATTGGCCCGTTAATCCACTTTGACCATTGTAGATATTCCACAACAACACTGATTGACTAAGCCAAGTTCAACAATTCATGAACCATTTCCTATCCCACATCTGGTCCCAAGCACTTATTTGTGCCTGTATGCTAGTCTTCAGCATTTGTAGGTTGATACCATGAACCAGGCTGGGTTACTGATGCAGTTAGAAAGGTAGTCAGCAAAAGAAATAGAATCTTTTGGCAGCAGGATCAATTACCCAGCCCAGCGCACTTCATAGTATACTCACACAAATTGCATAAAGAGTCACCTTAGACATGGACAATTGGCCAGCAGCAGAGAGCTTTTGGATATTGCTTAACTTCACACTGGTGGCCAAAAATATACATATCAAATGGTGTTCCTTATATAGAAAGGCCATTGTGAGGCTAAGTTAGCTGATACTTGAAAGAATATATGAATGGCGTAGAAATGTAATATCCCAGAGGCTTAAGTGCAATATACTGTGACACTGCTAGATTTGTTAACACTTTGTGTTAAATTCTCACCAGAATTTCCTTATAACTCTCTCAGGTCTGATGCTACAATTTTAACTTTTTCCTATCCAAAAAATGGCAAGAAAGACAAGAGTTTTCTGTGTTAAAATCTTCAATTATAGAAACCACACCAGGCATCACAGCTGGAGTAGAATTATCAATATTTAATAAAGTTAAAATATAATATTGTAAATTATATAATTTTATTAATATGTGTGATTAAATAATCTAAGATCTTCTAAGAGATCAAGACGTAGGAAGGTGTTTTTAGAGGCTGATATTCTTTGGTAATTCAGTGTTACAAGTTGGAAGAGACCCCTGGAGATCATCCAGTTCAACCACCTGCTCAAACAGGGTTGCTGAGAACACGTTACGCAGCATTGTATCCAGACAGTTTCTGACTATGTCCAAGGAAAGGGACTCCACCACCTCCTCGTGCAGCCTGTTCCAGTGCTCTGTCACTCTTATTGTCAGGAAATTTCTCCTCATGTTCACACAGAATTTCCTGTGTTTCAATTTATGGCCATGGCCTCTCGTTGTATGGCTGGGCACCACTCAGAAGACTCCGTCATGAGTGTCTTGACACAAACCCTTCAGATACTTATGCATATTGATAAGATCACTTGAAGGATCAGTATCGTTTCTCCACCAAGTGTTCTGGAGCAGCTTACCTGTGCTGAGATGGGCAGGCTGTTGTTCTATGGACATGATCTGACCCAGTGCATGGCAAGAACAGCATGAGTCTAAAAAGTGTTTGGTCAGTACTTTTGTCAGCAGCTATTGTCACGGCTGTCTCCTGGCAGTCTCTTGAAAGAGCTTCTAACTCCTGGGGTGCCCAAGCCATGAGTGCCAAAATGTCCCTAGCCATGTTGTCTCCTAGGTGGACCAGACATGAACTGTAACCAAATGATAAGCCATCAAATTCCACTTTGCCTCAGCACTTTGAGTTTTTTGGAGCGCAGAGGCAAGACCATCAGACCTGTTGTTCCATTCAGCTGCATGCTAACTCTTCCCAGAGTGATTTATTTATTTGCCAGTTCCTTTCCTTGCCAGTTGTTTGGCACCCACTTCTCTACTCCCTATCTGGCAGCAGCCCATGGAGCACCTGATCCTCACAGGCACCAGAGGCTCCTTGCTCCGGCACCACCTGCACAGCCCGGAGCCCTCCACTTGCTCAGCCAAAGCTTCTCTGGTTGCTACTGCAGCATCACTAGCTTTGCCTCTCCCTTGTTTCCCTGCTCACTTGGCACTCTGGCAAGGTGAAACTCGCAGTCATGTTCCGGCCATATCAAAATAGTGCATCATTTTCTGCACAACCTGCATCCTAAGGATGGGAGCCTTGCCCTGCCTCTCTGAGGACTTCTTTCCTCTCATTGGCCCATCAATCATTAACTGTTAACTGTTTGTGAAAAAAGAATGTCCCTGTGTGTCCCTAGGTGTGTTTTATGCTACATGCTGAGGAAAAGGCTGGCCACTTCTAAGTAGTTTTCCAATAAGAATCCACACATCCACCTGGACATCCTCTTGTGAGTTATGGGTTGGGTGTTTAGCAGACTTTGGTATGGTTTCAGCTAAGAGCACTTTCTGCAAGGTCATCAGAAGATGCCAGGTCACTCTCCTGATGGCGCCATGTCCCAGGGACAGATGCAAAAGCAAAGCCTTTTTTCCTCTGTGTTGCAGTACTGAAAAGCCTTCCACTAGAGAAAACTTGCAACATCCTCTTGGACCCTCTCACCTCTCTGCATGGCCACAGATATCTTCTGCTATCCAGTTGCAGAAGGTGAGGGCCAGCAGCCCTGGCAATGCCACCATGGCACATTGTAATGTTCCAAAGGGACAGTGATTGTTGCCTGGTAGTGAAAGGGTGTATCCTGGCCTCTGTCATATCCAGTGCTGTGAGATTTCCATGTCTGCTGTCTTGGACTGCAGCTGTGGGACTGGAGCACCACCGGTTGCTCCTACAAGTTCCCCTTTGCTCATTGGTCTGGGGTTTCTGTGTTCTGGAGGGTCTGAAAGATGTTTTCTAGCTCCAGAAGCTTCTTTTCACATACCAGTGGTATCTTGTGGAAAAAAATAGCTCCCAGGAAGATAGGAGGTGCTTGAGGAATTCCCACCCTCAGCAGCAGGGTCTATTCCAGTGGAATCCTCCAAATCCTTAGTCTTCAACCCCATTGGTGCTACCTCGCTTCGTTGCCTCAGAGGACCTGGAAACAGTTTCTTTTGAATATGATGGGGCACCTACTAAAAAGGCCAGGAAGGACCTCTTTCAGCTTCAGTGAAAATACTATCAGGTATTCTGGAGTGTGTGGACTCAATTACATTTGAAGTTTACACAGTTAGATGTCTTCTGTAAAGAACTGAAACTCCAACAGACAAGACACACCACTTTTCCTATGTAGCCCATCTGATGTGATATGTGTCCTTCTGGAAAACGACTCATGAATTTGTCCCACAAGTTGCATGATTACACAATGTGTGATTTTTTTGTCCCTATGACCAAGAAACAACAGATCTTTTATATGTGTGAATTTGGGGTTGGAGATCGGTGAGCAGGGGTTAACTGAAATTTTTCACATCATTAGTCAATAATATGCACTTTTGCCTTTAGGGATATCAGGGAAAAAATTAAATCAACAAAATTATTTCCTTTAGAGAAGCACCTGCTGTGCAAAAAAATAATTTTCATCTAAAATTTAATAATGCAGTACCTAGGCATGGCAACCCTGTTGGCATGATACATTATCATGGTTTTGGAGGCTCCCACATTGGCTGCAGCTTATCACATGAGAATTGTTACTGCTTGGAAGCACCCATGGAGGTCTCAACATGAAAGCAAGAGTTGCTACGGGAGGTTCAAGGGATTGTTAATGAGCTATAATACTTCTGACATCCATACTATGATTTAAAACCAGATGATAGTAAGCCCAAGATGATAGTAGTGGAAAGGTACTACATACTTCTCACTGTCTAAGGAGGAGTGCGAACTGAGTTTGTTTTTATCAGAGCAGTTCAAGCTGTGTGGGCATCTCCATAGGTGTCAGGGCATCCATTGCAAGCTTCAGTGGAAATGCCAGGCACCGTATGACAGTCCACAGACCCCTGGGAATGGATAACTGCAGTGGGAGGCCCCAAGGAGCCTCCACTATGGCTCTCTGGGATGACCAAACACTTAGTCCTCCACTGAGGAGGACTAAAATTTCCACATTTACCTTTCTAAACATTTTTCAGCCCTCATGTGAGGAAGGAAAAAAGGAAAAGAAGGCAGGACCAAACAACAATCTGTATCTGTATAATGGAAAAAAAGATTTAACATATTCAAGGTTTGTCTAGAGCAGAAAATTAAGAAATGTCAGGACACAATCCCAGACACTACAACTTAATTATATATACCATTATATTCCTAGAACATATCGTGGCATATTTTTGGTTAAAGTCAAGAAACTTTCTCTCAAACAGGACAATTCAGAAGTTAGCATGGTTCACAGACCATGGTAGTTTGAATATGGATAACTGAATTTATATCCTGAAAGAGTCCTACATTGACATAGTCAGACCCTTTTGATATAAGGGAAAGAATACACCATGGTACTGTCTAACTTTCTAGTACAGAGATACACCTCAGAATCCCTGAAAAAAATAGCTATGGCATTTAATCAATACAGGCAAAAATTAGTGTAAACATCTCTACATGTTTGTTATATACAGCATATTTGATGTTTATAGACTAAAGGTTTCAAATGTGTGTTTATATGGAGTGTTTAAACGGATTTTTTACATGTGTACTTACATTTACAGCTTAGAATGTCTGTGGTCTGCCGGATAAGAAACATGCACTGCAAAAAGCTTTCAAAATACCTATATGAACTGAGCTTTGTTAAAAAAACAAAAATCCCAGAAGGATTTGCTCACAGTTCAGGTGATGCTTTCCATCTTTTTCTGAATATTTATTTAATAGACAAGCACACATAAAATATATTTCAGCATATTTATTGTGGAAACTAAGGGTTAGTTCTTCACAAATTTCCATGGTGGCATGCTGTCACACCTACCCACTCATAGAAGGTTATATGATGTTTAATTATTAAATAATCAAAGAGTTCGAAGACAGATAAGAAAAGAGGAAAAAAGACCTGAAAAAAATCAGAGAACAAATGGATACTTCACTGGAAAGTATGTGAGCAAAAAATGAAGCTATAATCTTAAATTACATGATTCATTGCACATCACTGCCCTATCTCTAACAAATATGTACCTAAGTGTGCATGGCATATAACTTCAGTAGCTACATTTCTCTGGGAGATTTTTTTGTCTTGTATCCTTTTTAAAATAACAGAACAAGAAAGGAATTGAAGAGACAAATGTTCATTTGTTCTGACACTAACTACCAAAATAATTTAGTTCTGAATATCTAAATTGAGTTGAACTTTTATGCCATTTGCATATGTACTGACCTAGCTAAAATATGGAGAATCTTATGAAACTATTGGTCATGCACCTTTACTTACTTCAGGAATTCAGGCCTATTTATTGTGAATAATTAAGATCTCAATACTTTCCATACACTGCATTTTTTCTTCCTAGTGTCATTTGAAAATAAACATTACCTTTGTGACAGGTAATGTCTCACCTCGAGTTTGGAAAGAAATACACGAACCCTAGTTTGTGTTGTAAAAGCTTAAAAGCTTATTGTCAACAAAAGAAATAGACTCTGCCAGGGAGAAATTCATGTGAAAATGGGTTGATTCTTAATATAGGTTGAGTTGTCTTCTGGAGATGCCTGTCTGTCCCCATTTGACCGCAGAAGCAGAGATGCCCGTGGCAATATTTTATTACATGGACATAAGCATGTAGATCACAGTTGTCTAGTGCAGTAGTGCTAGATGTCCCGGACCCTATTTACCCTGCTAACTGTTCCCTGCTAAGGGTATTCTGTGGATCCTGTATTTTATCTGACAGCAAGGTACCCCTAGCCCCAGGCAGCTCTGACACAGCATCGCAGCATCACTAGGGGCAGCAAGGAGGGTGACCTAAAATCCACCCCAGGAAGCGCGAGTGACTATGAGTGCATCAGTCAGAGCGAGGAGGTAGCGAGCTCTTTGGAGAGCCCAATCATGGCAAACACTTGTTGGGAGGCCAAGTCTGCAGTTGCTAAAAAGGAGGTGGGGAACCCAAACTGAGCTTCCAGAAAAGCATGCAGCATCCAGTTGTCAGGATGCAGGGAGTTCCAAAGCTTTACACCACCTTTGGACTGTTGCAATGATAGAAATTTTGTGCAATGCAAGCAGGTGGAAGATCTACTCAGCATGGTAGATGAGAAGAGGTGGAAAACTGAGGAGTATCTGGGATTCAGAGAGGGAGATAGCGTGATGGTGCCAGGCTCTGTGAAGCATAAACAGTCACTAGGAATTCCCCTACAAAGGAATGCAGTATCCATCCCTCAGACAACACAGGGCAGAAACAGCAAAGATCAGAACAAATGGAAACAAGTCCTGGCTCAGGGTGGCAGGTGAAATCTGTCTTCCCTCACCCCATCAGGTAGCCCTGTACAACAGCTACGTGGCCCTGGAAATTGAAATACAATCAATGGATGGAGAAGATGAGGATCCATCTCCATCAGAGATATAGCCAGGGTCAGAAAGGCCAGCCACCCCAGTATCATGACCACCTACAGGAGGAAAAAAGGTGGGTAATAGTTGTGGGTGAGGAACAGAGGATCCAATATGTAGAAGGGACCTTTCTCTAAGGGAAGTCTGTTGCCTTCCTGGGGCCCGGGTTAAGGCTGTCACCAGGAAATTTCCCAGCCTGGTTATTACCTGTTGCTGGTCCTACATGTGGGACGAGAGGAAGTGGCAACACGTAGCCTGAAGACAATCAAAATGGATTTCAATGAACTGGGACAGATGTTCAGGAACTTGGGTGTGCAAGTCATCTTTTCCATTCTCCAGCACTGTAAAAGGAACAGGAGGATACAGTCTATTAACACATAGTTCTGTGGCTGGTTTCATCACCAAAACTTTGGGGCTTTTGGCAACAGGCAACCTTACATGACACCATGCATGCTGGCTTTGGATGGGATTCACCTTTCTCAAAGAGAGAAAAAGGTACTTGGTCAAGAGCTCATTTGTTGTAGGGCTCATTGGTAGGTCTTTAAACTAGATTTGACAGGGGAAGAAGTAGGGATGTTGCTGATAAGTGACAGGATGACATGCCATCCCACTCATACCCACTTAACACCAGAGTCAGCAAAGGATGCCTGGAGCCTAGAGAGGGAATACAGCAAAACAAGAGAGCTACTGAAGGAGCACACAGCCGAGTTACTGCTTCCTCAGCTGGAAAGAGGGATGTTGAGAACCCATCTCAGTTTGCCTCTATGTAAACACATGCAACATGGGGAATAAATAAGGGGAACTGGAGATGTGTGTGTGGTTGTAGGGCCATGATCTCATTGCAATTACTGAGACATGGCAGGACAGCTCTCATGACTAGAATGTGGGCATGGACAGTTTTGTGATTGGAAGGACAGGCCAGGAAGACGAGGTGGCAAAGTTGCTTTGCGAGTGGAGAGCCTGTGGGAAAGAATTAAAGGGCAGGCACACAGGGGTGACACTATGGTTGGTGTTCACTGCACGCCACCTGATCAGGAAGAGAAAGTGGATGCGGCTTCTACAGGCTGCTGAGAGTAGCTTCACAATCTCAGGTTGTGCGATACTTTCTGTGATACTAAAGCCTAACACTAAAAGAATAATTTTTTATGAGAACATGATGCCTTGATGTATGAACATACCCCTGTGCCATGCTAAAATGAAAATGGAAGGGGCGGAGAGTAAAGGCCTCCAGCAGAATGAAAATTCTAGAGGATATACTTTTTAACTGTGAACTTAGCTTTTAATTGCTCGTCCTCAGAAAATTCTTAAGCAGGTTTAAATAGCATATTTCCATGATTTCTGTATTTTTTTTCATACCTAATTACAAGAAGTATGTCTTTGCAACATGTCTTTTATGCAAAAAAGTGCATAAAAGTGCTTCACCATATGTATTGCTTTATTATTAATATTGGCTATTTTAGAATAGTATTAACAAATATGACAAAACTCAAATCATCTAATTCTTTTAAACGATTAAAAAATGATCAAAAAAGCAAATCAGTTTTCCTGGACTTTTATTTGTGTTTCAATCAAATGAAAATCATCCTTGAAAATGCGAGCTGAAAATAGTTAGAAGCTAAAGTTCCAAATCTTGATACTTTTCCTGAAAGAAAGGAACAAGGATGAGATTTAAGATAGCTAACAACTGAGAAGCAAGATAACCAATTTAAACTTCTTGTCTTGCAGTATCTCAGCAATGGTTTATTTGGAATTAAAAAAAATGGGGTTGGAGGGAAATAATAATAAAAAGATGGTTTATTTCAAAAGCCTGTAAGATCTTTAATAGCAATTTTAGGACAGGATGAATCATTCTCCAAAGGGCCTGTCTGTCTTTTCACTCTAGTGTGTTACTCTTAGGAAGCTGAAGGTTTTGTAGAACATTGGGCTAATTTCCAGAATAGGACACCACACAAAAGAAAGCTTGAATCAGAGTTAGAAAGACAATATCCTTAGCTGGAAGTTAATTGCAATAATAAAAAATGGAAAGGGCTATAAAATTAAATTCAGCTGGAATTCAGCTGTAAGTAATAAAAATCCTAATTCAGAAGAAAAATAAATGCTGCAACTGGTATTACTGAAAATTGTAGGAACATGTCATATGGCCAGAATGTTGAAATAATTGTCCATAGCATTAAGAAAGGCAGAATGGTGAAACTGGCAAAAGGACCACAAAACTCAGGAGAGACATTAGTCAAACATTATTGCAAGCTGAGTATCAAATCAGAGAATAGGAAAGGTGATATCTGGAACAACAGTCTAGGATGTGGAAAACAAAATGGGGTATTATGAGTGATTTTTTGCTTGACATCTGAAAGTCTGACACAGTAATATATCATTAGAGTAGCCAGAAATTATTAATGATGATCTGCTGAAGTAAAAGGTATTGAACTCTTTGTACCTGAAAGTAGCAAGTATATTTTGGATTTCATTATGATTAATAAAGTTAAATTGAATCATTGTATTGAAAATGAACATTTTGTTAACAGATTAGATCATATACAATCAAACAAGGGAACATCCTAGCCAAGAATGATGCATCAGATGATAGAATAATTTCCTAGTGCTAGAGAGAGTTATTGGGCATACATTTTACCAGTAGAAAAACAAACACAAAAATATTTTTAAAAGTTTGACCAAAAAGAAGGAAATTCTTACAAAAGTCTAAGTAGAAATTAAAAAATCTACAATTCCATAATTAATGGTTCTTAGAAACAAGTTTCTTCAAATTATTTGCATCAGAGAAGATATTCAAGAGTCCCCTTCAAGAGAAACAAATTATCAAGATGAATGATAATGACAGTTGAATAATATTTGTATATAAGAAAAATTGGGACAGATATTAATATAAAATAAGCAAAATGACCTAAGAAAAAATACCTTTCTGAAAATCATGGCTGAAAATCACAAGTTATTTCATATTTGGAGAACTTCTACAATTCAATCCTTTTTCAGCAGGATCAACTTCGGACACTTGTGACAGATGTATCAGAAAATTGAGTGATCCATTTTTGACTTAATCTCTATTTATCTGTATGAGCTTTTTCCTCTCTTACTGCAGAAAGAATTTAACAAAAAACTCCAAGGAACTACTAACAAAGAAAGAATGGTCTATTGTGTAGTAGACCTGGATGTTGTCCATAAGAATTTGATTCTTGTCCCTGATTTTGCCACAGTGACTCATTTCATGTAAGTTACTTAATGATATTTTTATTGGTTTCTTATTCATCCTATTTTCATATTTTTTTAGGTCTCTAATTTAATGATTTAACACTGTGAGGTCTAATTTTTCAGAATAGTTAAATGATGATAATGTAGAAACCATTTGAAGTTGTTTCTTTTTAAAACTTACTAGTTTTTACATGCTTTGTATAAGGTTAAGTACTTTGAAAAACTGCCTCTGAACTGTCTGCAATTGTCAAACTTAATATAATCTTTTTTTAAAAAAAATCTGCAATTCTTCTAATCTTCCTAGTAAACATCTTAAAGTCAGAGTTCTTGGGAGGGTTTTTTATTACTTTTGTTTATGAATTATTCAAGTATTTATGAAGAATGGCATAGAAAAAAACAATAGTTTCCATAGCAGTGTTTGAATACTGAATGTGCAGGAAGCATACACTAAGCACTGAAAGGAAAACAGAACAGAACAGAAAGGAAATACTTCTTAATAAGCAGCTGTTGTCCATTCTGTCCACTGAATCTAAAAGGGTCATTGGAAAAAATGTTTTGTGATCAAATCATTCAAGACATTGCCATTAAAAGTATGCAGCAAGAGTACTGACTTACTTTTGCACAGAAAACTGTTATTGATATTTCTTTAGGGTAGCATCTGGTATGTAATGTGTGACAAGAGAGCTCTGGAAAGCAATGAGAGAGCTGAGAAAGGAGTGCAGGTGTTGAATAGTTCTTAGCCAAACAGATTTGTCGAAGAGGAACAAGGATTTGACTGCAAGGTACCTCTGTCTCTTGGGCTATGGCTGTTCAGAAAGAGAGCTCTCCAGTCAGACTTAGCAATAAAGGCAGCTCACAGTGTATCTGACTATCAGTTCTTTTATTATTATTCCCTTTTATTATTAACAGTTGTGATGCTATCACAACTATTTAAAGCTATCACAACTATTTAAATGTCATAGAAAACAGGAATATGCAGAAAGACCACCAGAGGAAAGCTGGAGTCATGTAGCTGTTAGTGGCCATGACTGGAACATCTATGGAACACCTCTATTCCCCCAATTCCAGGCCACTACTCATGATTATTAGTCCTTCAAACAGTCACCCATCCTCATATTACACATTATTATTCCTCTGTTCCCTCTTTCTAAGGTCAAGTTTAAAAATATCCCTTGGGCGATAAAATTGTATTTGGGACTATCTTAAGTAACAATCTGTTGTCTTAAAGCAAAAGACAAGAAAATCACACAAAAATGGACTACCACAGTATTCTTTACATGGTCAGTGATACAAGAAATGCCAGTGATTTTCTGTAACTTTAGCATAGAACAAATTGTCCCTTCATTCCTTGTGTATTTACATTGAGCAATCATCATGACTTTTCAAAGATGGTTGAGTGGCCTGATAATTTTATTGACTAGCTCCATCTGCACTCATGGGTGCATCCTATCAGACTTGCCTATGTCCAGTTTGGACGTGGACATGGACTCAATGTACTTACTTGAGTGTTCCCTAACATTTTCCTCCTCCACCACAGATATTGCAGGAGACTATTCCACAGGTCTCGATGGCCTAAGATTCTTGAAGGCAAGTTTTATCAGCAAATAAGAAGTCAAAGACAACACTGTACGCTCTTTGTCACCAGGTCCTCTTCTCCATTCAGTAGCTGGCCTGCACTTTCTGTTTATATATCTGTAGAAATCTCTTTTTTTCCCCTTACTGTTCATCACCAGAGTCAATTCTGGATGGGTTTTCACCTTCCTCCATCCCTCTGTGCTCAGACAGTATCTGTATGTTCCGAGTCACCTGTCTTCACCAATCCATTTATGCATCATTTCTATATTCAAGTGTTCTCAGGAGCTTCTTGTGAAGGCTTTTTGTTACCTTTGTTGTGCCATCCTTCCATGAGATTTTGGGGTGGTTAAAGTTTCCCATGAGGCCTGTGAATAGTCACTGTCCACTGTCCGTTTTACCACATACAAAACAAATGTGAATAAGCAACAACCTGTATTAACTCAGAAACATCTATGAACATTACAGGAAAGGTAAAGTGATATTAGTCTGGACAGTTCAATGCTACAGACTACTTCCTTGTTGATTGCTATCTATTCCCAGTAGAAAATGTAATAAAATCGAAAGATATGGTTGAAAGATTTTAAAAAAAAAAACACTTCCAGATATATAGTCTTCAAACTCTATCTCCCAGTGGTCTAAGTCAAGAAGAGAACACACTATCTTGCAAGCTTTGAAATTCCCATTTTTTTTATTGATATATATTTTATTTTTAGATACAGTGTTTCATGAAGCAACTTTTATCTTGCTGAAACCTTTTTAAATGTTAATAACTTAAAGTAATTTTGCTGTGCATTTTTTTTTACATAGTATCTAACAAAAGCAAAAGGAAAAACTTAATTCAAGTCTCTTCTATAGCACAGTCTTCCCAAGACGCGTGCAGATGATTAACTTCACTCATGAAAATATTCCCACTGGCTTCAGGACGGCTACATTCACAAGCATGTAC
>JAWLRI010000898.1:274852-300739 GCA_034781795.1 Crypturellus tataupa | reverse complement strand
ACAGCATATATATATGAAATCATGAATTCTTTAAGAACAATTTCTGAAGAAGAAAAGAAATAGCGATAAAACATATCCTTTTTAAATGATATCTCAAAAAAGTGGCATCAGCATTTGCACATTCTTATGCTTGCTCTGCTTAGGGATAGTATCTCGATACGTGATCTGTAAACACATGTAAGGGGCAGACAAAGTCCCACCTGGATGGTTATCTGTGCTGGTAGGCAAAGAAGTCTCATTTGTCTTCACATATGCTGAGGTCAATATGCCTACACGGCATAAAACGCAAAAAGTTTCATTGATTTTTAAACTGTGGCCTTGCTGCAGGAGAACTGGGAACAATAAAGCACAAATTTTATTTTCATATAGACTTATGCTTGTCAGATATCTTAGACTAGTGCTTCTTTGGACAAGCAGGGATATAGTCCAGGTGGCGCCAGTTTGAATATTTGGCCCTGAGTTTTTACACCATGATACCTTCAGGAAGGAAATCTAAAATAAACAGATGGTGCTGCTATAGGATCTCCAGCACTTTTATTAACTACTGAAAAATAGAACATAATTAAAATGAAAATAAAAAAGTCCTTATAAGCAGACAATTAAATGTAGCTACAGGAACTTTTACTAACAGAGAAGAACTAAGAATAAGAACATAATTCTCATTTGATGCCTATGATTCTGAAAATATCTTTATCCAAAAGCTTTGTAACAGACTTTTATTATTTTACATTGCACATAGTCTTTTAGATAAAGAGTTATTGTAAAAACTGTCACAAACTCACTTTCTTGCTAAAACTCAATGGATAAAAAGAAATTAACTAGAAATGCTTCCAACCTTAAACTGCTTCCCACAGGAGAGCTACAAACAGCCACAGACTTATGTGGCTTATTTTATATCAAGGATCACTGAAACATGTGAATGAATACAGAGGGAACACAATATGAAAAGCTTCAGGAAAAACAAGCTCTGAAAAACTGCCCTAAGCAGAACTAAAGCCCATTCTGCTTTGGCAAGCTTCTGACGGTTGGGAGCATTTGAGTACACACATTTGCATAGATTCCAAGTGAAAAAAAAAAATATTCCAGAATAATACATTGTGCTATAAAATATTTAATGGACTTACATGGGGTAAAACTGGACAGAAAATCACCTGCATCATCTGACCTGCAAAAAAACTTTACAATTTTTGAAATGTTACTGAAATCAGAACAGCTGCAAGTGCAAAGTAATTTTCAGAATAATCTGTTCAATGCAATTACTCTAAGATAATTTTGATGTGTGACCTGAGGTTTAAACATGAGATAGGTTGACAAAAGACGAAAGATATAAAAAGAGAAAACTGAGCTTTACAAAAGCACTTTAAAATATATTTTCCTCCATACAAGGTTTGTATTCAATGTTTAGTAACCATGTCGATTCAATACTAGGAAAAAAAAGAGTGCAAAGGAAGCAAAAAAAAAAAAACCCACTCCCTTTAATTATTTTCTTATCTTTTCAAAAGAAAAGAAAAAAATATGCAACAATATTCCCTGGGTTTGAAAAAAAAAATGGATTGGAAGGAGAGAGAAAATAACAAATGAAATTAAATTTAAAAGAAACCTTTTTTAAACAATATCTTTCCAAGCATTCATAATTCATAAATGGACAAAGTAAAAAAGAACACACACACGCATGCATGTGCTTTCACTGAAAACACTTCTTTTAGGAGTAAATTGACCAATCCCTTATAATCTATTATTTTGTAGATATGTATGTATGTGTGTGTATGCATGTGTATACACAGATTTACGCATATATATCTGCACACACATTATGTATATAGGTATACTCACAGAAACACAAGTGAGAGTTTGAATATGTACATACATATTTTAGTGTATATATGTGTATAAATGCGAATATGTAGTGCATGTATACTATAGTCATTCTATATTTTTAAAGCTTGGATTAATATTTAAGGATCCAGTATAAACTGTTTCATTTCTACAGAATATCTGTAAAATGGTGATATATATGTGTGACTTTTTGAAAAAGTCCATTATGACATGTCTTTTCTATGACAGTGTAATTAAACCACTGTGTATATAGATGAGCTTATATGCATATATCACATATATTGGCGTGTATATTTATATGGCATACAAATATGCCATATATGCATGTGTATATGCCAAATGTGCATGCATATGCATATATATATTCCATGTGTATGCATGCATGTATGCATCTGTATTATAATACATGATATCAAATATAGATATAAATGTGCATATACATTATCTATGACAAATTTATAATCCATCAATCTCTAAATATGAATTTATTCAGCACCTCTAGATTCATAAGCAAAAAAAAAAAAAAAAAAAGAGAGACAGAGAGAGGAAATTGGAGAGAGAGAAGATTATTCCTACCCACAAGCAAGTTAACTACCTAAGATCATTCTGTCATTTGCTGAGATCATCTGTGATAAGTCCTGGAAGACTGTATGTGCCTCCTTGGAGGGCAACTGAGGAAACCATTTTGGTACCTTCATTTTCCAGACATCTCCAGGAGCTTGAGAGACCTCCGGCTGAGTGCCCCCAGGCTTTCAGCCTGGCCATTTAGATATACAACCATCCTTTCATCTCCCACCTTGTTTCTTTGTTTTGTTCTTTTTTGATTGATTGATTGATTGATTTTTAATAAGTTCCTCTCACTCCTTTCACCAGAAGGGTTCACTGACTGCAGCCCTACAGTGCTCTCCGCATGCTTTCATTAGAATGATTCTCCCTCACCCAGAGAAAATGGGCTCTTAAGCAATGACGGACCATTCGTATAGAATAAAGTAACCAGGAGGAAGGAAAGATTTCATATCCTGTACTTTGCAACAGAGAATTACAATTTCAGTAGCTAGCAACGGCTCAGAATGGTGAATTGGTTTATCTGTAGCATGCACGTGCAGTAAACAGTCAAATGCTGTAGCAGCATTATCTGAAAACACTTTCCAGTTTGACACAAATGCAGTGTGTTTCATGGTTTAGATGGCATAGTATCATTCTACAAAGGGTTGATTTGGAATTATCCTTATTAATTTTATTAATTATTTCCCAAATCAAGCAGAAATGAAAAAGAACTTGATGAGCCTATTGCATTTTTTTTTAAATGTGGGGAAAAAAAAATCTTTTCTCTGAAACATCATTTTTGCTTTCTTCAATCAACAGAACTAGTTTCAAATTGCTAAAGAAATCTTTTCCAAGAGTTTTTTTTTTTTCTCTTAATTATTGTTAATTTTCCTGCCCTAATTTTCCTTTCTTTCAAAAGTAGTATTCTGTCCAATTAAGCTATCTTTAGTCATAGAGGCTTAGCAAATTATATTTGTCAGGTGGGTTCTCCCAAGCTTTCAATGCTCTACTTCCAGCAAATGAGTGCAACTAAAAAACTGACTGACAGAAACAAAGAATTATCAGAATCAATAGAGGCTTGACTGACAAGAATTAGATATAAGAATACAAATTTCTGGCTTATAAAATAATCATTAGTGATCTGTAATAAAGGAAATGCTACACCTATTGCTGTGGGGACAGGAAATAAGTATGTGAGAGAAAATTCCCTTCATCCCACACCTAAATCACTTGGGCAATCTAAGGCATTGCAATTTCTTAGCTCTGCTTGAAACTACCTTGAGGGCACAAAGTGTCTACAATGAATGTGCTCAGCATCTCACAGAATCAGGCACCACAATTCACTCTCTGATGGATTTGGCCACTATTTCCAGTGGCCAAAAATGTTTTTTGTTCCTATCTCACTGGTGGTCCCATCGAGGTGGTCCCTTGATGCCGGCAGGACTGTGACTTTGTGAAGAAAAGACTTTGACAGCAATACAAGATGGAGATTTCTGCCTCCTCCCGTATTTTCCATGGTTTTTACTCCCTTTTTCTGTAGTATGCCATCACCTTCGTTCATGCCAGCATAACTGTTTGTATAGTGATATTATGAACTGGATCAGGGCATCGCTCTAGTTTAAAAAAGAAATGCTATAAAGTAAATGAATACGTTGTTTAACTTGGATTCTTTCCCTGACCTGGTTTGCAGTACAGCTGAACAAATAACAATGGTCTCGTAGCACGGGAGCTGGAGCAGCCTGTGGGGAAGGGAACACCTTTGGGCAGCCCGGCTGCCAAAGCCATCTTGTGAAACCACATCGCAGGTAGAGGGACTGGCAAGGGCTGGCAAATGGTACGTATCAGCTGAGACTAGGAAAGAGACTGTACATCTGCTACACTGCGGCATTTTCTACCTAGAAATTTAGGATTTTTTTTGTATATTTTTTTTCCAGTATTTAAAAGCACCCAAAAACCCACATTTGCCTGTTTCACATGTACTTCTGCATCTCTCACACAAGAAATTAAACTTTTCTGGGAAATCCCATCTCAGACCAGCTGGCTGCAGTCCAAAGCGCTGCAGCAAGGATATTGTGCTCTCCTCCTCAGCTGCGTGTGTGCGAGGCACAAGTTCCTCCCAGCAAAGCAAGTGGAAAACTTCAGTCATTAGCTGTAAGCAGTGAAAACACTCCCTGTGGCAGATCCCTCCTTTGCCCTGACCTTTGTGCCCGTTTTCCTGCCCCATACTGTGCATACACCATATTTTGGTTACCACTTGCGGTATGAGGTGATGTGCATCATTAAAGGAACACAACTGTCCTGCAGGTTGTGCCGGCGTACTAGTGTGTCAGAAGCCAGATATATAACCAGTTGCGTAACAGTGTTATGAGGCTTAAAGAAATGCTAGGTTCAGCCTTTCTGTTATCCTCCTGAGGTGTAGTTAGGAGCAAAATAGATTGCTAGTTACCATGCTTGAAAGCGGTTGTGAGTAATGAAAACTACACACGAAATCTAACGATGAAAAAAAAGGTTTAGCCATTCAAATATGACAATACCAATTTCTATTTTATGTAATTTTCTAATGGGATACTTGGGACATATATCAATATAATTAATACATATGATATTGCAAATGTTGACAAGATATAGCATTCTTCACACTATATATGTATTGTAGTTTGGAAGAACTGCACTGTGGTTTTCCAATGTTGCTTTATAGAGTCTACGTTCCCTTTGGCTCACTTCACCTTAAAACAATAGGTACGAAACGCACTTCTGAGAATAAATAGGAATGTTTATTCAGCCACCCTAGCTAAATGAATGCTGTTAATAAGTTCTTCACATTCATATTTCCTCTCTGAAACCATGATTACACAAAGAGCTTGAGAAATTTCATAACTAGTCTAGGGAGTATTTTTCAGGAAAGTTCTCACCTACAAGGTACTTACACATCCTTTTCATTTGCACTTACCACTACCATGCTTAACCTCCTGGCATTTGTGGAATTTTGCTTTATTATTTTTTTTTTTTTTGTAATTCCACTGAAGAATTCTATTTAATGCACTGAAAACATTCTAAGTACTTCAAGATTATCTGGCTAACTAGGGCATTGCATATTTCCTACTTATTTCCATATTTCTCTCTTCTGTACACTCAAAGCTGACAGCAATGTCCAAGGGCTTTTGCTCACAGCAGAGCCCCAACCAGAGAATTCACAGAGAGTTGACTGACACTCTATGATTTATGCTTTCTGAAGGCATCCTTTCTTATTGCATTTGCAGGACCAACACATATTGATGTTTTATCATCCCCCTACTTACATTATTTGTAGACAGGAATATATCTTTTTTGAAGCACCAGGGGGCATTTATCTGCAGTCCTGGTATAATATTAACATTTTTATTTTTTCCGTTTCAAATGTGTCTTACCTGTAAAATAAAATACAATTAGGACATAGCTGATGAACTTTAATACACATGTTGATTTGATCTTGCTGGTCATCTTATAATCATTACTTTTAAGTGGTGATTCTTATTACTGCTGTTATACCTTTAATGTAGTGATATGGATGGTAGTGTGGGTGCTGCAGGTTTCTCTCCTGACATTAACAATATTCATTTATAATTCTTATCTTCCCTTGCACCTAATCAAAATCACTTTTTTCCCCTAAAGATGGGGAAAATCCATATCCCGGCTTGGGTACAGTAATGGGGGGAGGAGGGAGAGGTTGTGTTTGGTGGTCGTGAGGACACTACATCTAGAAGGCTTATTAGAGGTCAGCAGGCATCTCAGCACACCAAAAGGCAGGCGGTCCTGCCTGATGCTCCCACTGAGCTCTGAAACCAGCCAGTGCTGCCAGAAATTGCTCTTGAGAGAAGCAAGAGCTTTCCTCCCCGTCAAACTCAACGGTACAACTGCCTGCTGCCCTTCCTCTGAGCTCAGCAGAAACTGGCACTGGTTCTTTCAGTAAAAGATGTCTTGTTGTATCCTCAACAGAACCTGCTAGCATGTGCCTCCCTGCAAAGATGGGAATCTGCCAAGCAGGAGCCAGAGCTCCGCACCAGGAAGATGTGGGTATGGGGACTGAGGGAGGAAACAGGTAGAGCAGCCTAAAGTTCATTCTCAGTAGTAAACCCTGGGCACAGAATACATAACTGCAGGCACCACCAAAATCGAGAGTCGGATGAGGGTGGAGAGGAAGCTGTTTTTCAGTACAAAAGAGAAAATTCCTAAGAGCTGCTATGCTAGAGATTAAAGGACAATTCAGAAAATGGAGAGTATGACTATCTGGACCATCCTAGGTCCAGATATCAGGAAAGTTTCTGGAGAATTTGTCAACAGCTTTACTCTGAAACACTTACTTCTGACTTAGGAGATCACACAATACTCGCACTTTTTGATACATCTCACTGTGACTCCCCTTAACACCCGTCATAGATCCTCATATCTCCTTCATAATACCTTTTCAAAAGCAGATATTCTTCATTAGCACCAGAGGAAATGGCCTCAAGCTGCACCAGGGCAGGTTCAGCTTAGATATTAGGAAAAATTTCTACATAGAAAAAGTGGTGAAACATTGGAGCAGACTGCCCGGGGAAATGGTGAAGTTACTGTCCACTGTCTTGTCAGTGTTCAAGAACTGTGTAAATGAGGCACTTAGGGACATGGTTTAACAGGAATGGTGCTGGTGGGTTTATGGTTGGACTTGGTGATCTTGAAGGTGTTTTCCAACCATAATGATTCTATGATTCTATGATTCACTGGAAACAATAAAGTAAAAATATAAATTTATCATCCAAGAGGTAGTTTCAGGTGCTCTGAAGAACCGTGGGACTACTTCATGTAACCATCACTGTATTGTTTCTTTCTTTCTTTTTTCCTTCCAGAAATTGTATGTTCTTCTATAGTTTCAAAAAAATACAGAAAAAATAGAAAATATGACTGCAGTGTGGCAGAGAAGTGTCAAAATGTTATTTTCAGCATAAGAAGGTTCCTTGCTAAGTATGTAACCACAAGCAATCTGGTTTTGTACAGTTCATATTGCTACCAACTGAAAATCCAGTTCAAATATTCAAAGTGCTACTCTCTTAAGAATTTGCAGTGCTTGGATAAAAGATATCCATCAATAAAGTTTGTCGCCAAGTTATTCAGCAGTCTTTGCTGAACTCCATGTTTAACCACTCTGCTCCTCTGTCACAATTTTTCTTGAAAAGAAAAAAAAAAGTAAAGTTTATTGGCATGGAAAAAGAAGAAAGATAAATAAATAAATAAAGTAGATTAAACAAAATTACACTGATTTATCATTTCATTTTTGAACATGCTGTTAAATAGTCCCCAAAGCATTAATAGTCTCTGAGGTTTTGTTTTCTCTCTGTCTGGCTTTAAAAGATTTAATGATCCCAGAACAACAGTCTTTGTATAAATGATCTTTATCTTCCAGCTAAACATCTTCAAGAAAACATGTCAGCAAGGCAAATTTGTGAGATATTTTCCCTAAAATTCAGTAGCATGAGCTGAAATACATAATATAGCAATAGCCTCAAGGATTACAACTCCCAGAATAGCCACAAAAGTACTTAGATGAGATTACTGATTACCAAGTAACGCTTACTTATTTTACTATTTTCTTCTAATCCTGGTGCTCCCAGTGAACACAGCTGTTACTTTCTCCTGGCATTTGTCTCTCATCACAAATCTAGAGCAATTTTCCTTCCTCCCCCACCCCAGAACCTTCCTCGATAGGTTTTAGTCCTTAGGATCTTTAAACATCATTGCAGTACAGCAAGAAACTTCTATATGGCTTCTTGGCCTATGTAATTTTAAATAGCTTCCATTTAAAATATAAGACAAGTTGGGAATTATTTAGATAAAATTGAAGTATGTCTGGAATGGCCTGGATATGTTCTGTAATGATATGCCTATTTAAATATATTGTTATTGTAAGTACATTCGGAGATTTCTGAGTGACTGTGATTAGCCATGTGTTTAAGAAATCTACCTGATCCTTTTTATTATTTTTTTTTCCTCTTTCTTTATAAATATCTGGAAGTTGATCCTGGATGTCATATTCTTAAGGAGCAATTATGAGAAATCTATCTGGAATGAGGAACATATTCCTGCTGTCCACATGTACATGATGAGGTCTGCACAGGTTAGTCTATCTCCTGTAGCAAGAGAAGGAAGGAACTGCTTCATCCAGTTGTTTGACATCATAGATCAAATAAAGTGTTCGGCTTCATTCTCACTCTGTCAGTCCTTCTCTGCTTCCCTGTTCCAAAGCCTTCTCTGCCTTTTCCAGAGCTGTCAAGTGTCCCTTCCCTCTGACTGTTCACCTTAGCATGAAAAACTCTGAGCAAGCAAGAACAGCAAATGCAAAATTCTGAAACACACTTCAAGGAATAGGAGCAGCATTTGAACTATTGCTGGCCCTTTGTCCTTGAGGCTCCTGAATAAAGAGGAAAAAGCAAAAATCAAAAAGTTTTAAGAGGTTTTTGGGGTTGCCATCAAACAGATTTGACAAATTCCATATGCAAGTGTGTATTATACCCTTATGGAATGAGGGCATATCTTTGCTTATTGTATATTTGAACATAAATAACTCACTGCACTTTGAAGAACACAAAAGACACACTTAAAGAAAATCAAGGGAGAGAAAACTCTGTGTTATAAAAAATCTTAAAGGATGAGATATCTGAAACTACGCTGACTTAGCTACCAGTAGACAGAAGAGACATGGACCAAACATAAGATACTTTAATTTGAAAGAATGGACAGAAAAGGGATAGGGGCTAGTTTTGAATTTAGTTCTCCTAAAGCTTGATCTATGTATTGGCATTTCTGAGTCCATCCTCTTTCTCTATAGGCTTCTTTTGCCTATGCCATGGAACGCTGTATCTAATGCAATGGATAAAATTGATTCTGAAATGAATAGGATGGGAAAAAGTATAGATAATACAGCTGCTTCAGCTTCTGCATGGCTATCTGACAAAGTAAGCTCCGAGGATTCAATTAGCTTGAACAAACCCTCTGAAACCTCCAGAACCACTGTGGAACCTCTATAAGAGTTGTGTCAGAGAACTATTTCTTCCTTTTACTATTTTAGGTGCTTTATGGTATCTGTTTTTCTCCTGCTTCTTGAATCTAATATCCTCACTCATTTCCTTTATTAGAAATTTGAAGGCAGTGTTCATAGACATGTTTATTATTTGAGTAATAAATCTAAAAAAATAGTAGTTGAAAAGATTAGTTTTTAGTTATGATGGTGTATTTCTGACTCTTCTACCAGAAAAATAAGGCAGCTGATATCTTTAAAGATTTATTTTAATGTCATACTTCTCAGGGTGTTTATATATATCTTAAGAGACACTATATTGGTTCTGCAGCAGAATTTTTATTACAGAGAGAAATAAATTATCTTATATTGAAGAAGATATACTCAGCAAAACAAGTAACATATTATCAATGTTTTATCAATAGCTTTCAAGATATTAAGACAGTATATTTAGAAAACTTATATGTAAAAATTTCTTTACAGATAAGTGCACTTAAGTGCACTTTCTAAATTATGTTTTCTTAAATATACCTTCTTATCTTGTGGGTTGAACTAAGACAGAAAATAGAAGTAATGAAAAAATGTTCATATGTACATAAAAAAGTATTTACTAGAAGGAAAAAAAATGTTATCGTGACTTAAGAGTCAAATATATATTTTTGTATGCTATCATCAGACAATATATAATCACTGGTGTCTCTAGTCATCAGTCATGGTTTACTGAATAATTGCAAATACCTTTTGGAAGATATTTAACTTAGTTTTACACAATTTTCATAGTGCAAAAAAAAAGCAACGAACATTGTATACAAAATCAATAAAAATGATTTGAGGACTTTAAAAGGGGGCTTTGAGAAAATCAAAGTGTTACGTTTAATTTTTTCTCAAAAATAAATAAATAAATAAATGGTAAGGAGGTAACTTGATCAAAATGATTAGCTAGCTGGATGGGGAGTAAAGATTAGTTACATTAAATCTGGATGTTTTAATAAAAAACTTTATAAAAACTTGTATTATCGAACTCTTGATAGAATGCCAGAAAACTAGATGAAATTCTATGTAGGAAGTCAAAGAAGAGGTGAATCTAAGCTATCTAACACAATACAAAATTATAACTACTCAAGTTTGTTTTTATAACATGTCAAAACTTGTAAATAGGACTTTTCAGAAGGTTTAAGAATATAGTTGATCTTCACTCACGGAATTCCAAGTAGAAATCACTTAAAATACCACATCAGTACTATTTACATTCTGAAGAATGTGAAAGAAAATTATGCTTTTTCTCTTTTAAAGTTATTCCATGGTGTAAAACAGAGATTGATTAAGATTGCAGATATTTGTTTGTGCATCTATTTCTAAAGCGTCTCTTTATAGAAAAAATAACTCATTGCTTAAAAACAAAACAAAGCAATGAGCAAATCAGGTGAGATATTAAGAGTCATTATGGGTTAGTTATAAATAACAGTATCTGTATATTGGTTATCACAACCAATAAGGAGATCAGAAACTTATGTAATACAAAGGAAAAAAAAATGTTTTAAAAGTGCCCTCAACTGAGAATAAATTATTACAAATCATAAAATGTTCATGCGAGAAATCAATTTATAATACTCTTTGAAAAAGGAACATATTTTTACATTGCTAAGTCCAGACCCTTAAGAACTTTAGGAATTTCACCCAAAGTCAAAATTACAACAAGCACCAAGATAAGCTAAAGTTTGGAACTGAGATGCTAAACAGTCACATTGTCTCAGTCTTTAGATGATGATTCCGAACCCCTTGATATCTACCTATACTTTAGTAATTTTTCTTGATAGTGACAGCAATGGATACTGTACGATCCCGTAGATAGGAATGTCCCTATATCTTCTAGACATGGTTCTGTGTAGCAGCAGAAATAGTAAGTCACTGTCACTGAAAGTACAAATGGCATAAGACGAAAAAATGCTGTATACCTATTCAGATATTAACCAGTGGATATCCTCTTTTTTCTCAGTGGTCCTAAAGTTTTGTGGCTCCATTTCTTTTACTCTTTGCCTTTATACCTAGCTAAACCTCCCAAAATTGCTTATAAATTCGACTCATAAAGTTAGTGGAAAATAACACAATTTTAATTGCATTGAATGAGGTCAGAAACAGAATTATTCTATATAGTATTATTCTGTATTAGTACATTTTCATCTCATAACATCTCAAATATATTCATATTTGAATTGAAGATGAAAAATGAAGAAGGAAGGAAGGAAGGAAGGAAGGAAGACCCTCTGAGAAAACTATTAGGACTTTTCTGAAAAGAAATGATATTACCTACTCTGTTGAGAAATTGAGACAAGATAGTCTCAAAAAAACATGTAGTTTTAATTGGAATACCAAATTTCAAAAGATGGGCATGATATTTCTACATTCTGTGCCAAAACTTGTTCCTGAGAATAAGTGCATGTGATTCCCAAAAGATCACTTGCATCTGGACACTAAATTGGAGAAATGAGACATCCTTGCTACAAAGTGACATTCTCTGCCTGCTGTACTATAGCCTGTAGGAGAATAGCAGATCAGGTGGAGTCATTTCTACTTATTGCTTCCTGAACAATAAATAATCTCTTGCTTTTGTAAAGGAAGACTAAACTTTTAAAAGCCTGCATGCTAAACATGACATGAAAAAAAAAGAGAGAGCTTTATGTTTGTTTTTGTTTTGTTTTGTTTTTAATATGAGTGGCAACAAGTAATAAAACCCAATGAAAAAAAAATCTTGTTGCATTAGCTTGACGTTAAAAGCAACAACTGAGACCAGGCCTCAACACATTTCTTTGCAGACAGTCTAGAACGAGTCCCACATCTCTTCATTGCCATGCCCAGCTCCATTTGCAGTGGCTTAGCTCCAGGGAGTGCAGGAACTTGCTTGTCTTTAAGCTGTTGGTGTCTCACTGTAGCATTCCCTGGATGGGGCAGGACAGGCAGCAACCCCTGCAGTCCTTCTCTGCATAATCTCCCCGTGACTTCTCCAGGCAGTAGTGCAGCTTTTCTAAGGCATAATTTGCCTTTGGGGTGGATAAACATGAGGTCTGCAGTTAGATATCAACTGAGGTGTGGATATTAAAATGACTCTGTAATATCCAAGTTTTCTGCGTCTACATTTCGGAAAAGAAGATACCATAACAACAAACCGTCCTCTGCTTTCTGGTGTTTTGAGAAGTTAGTCACACATAAGGAGGAATACTTCTCGTTTTTAGAAGCAGCAGCAGCACCAGTATCTTCACCACTTCCAGCTTCTAGAAAGCTAAATGAAAGCAAACCTTGTTCTCCAGAGTCCTTCCCACCCAGGATTCCTTCCCAGCTCTCATCCTGACTCTTTACCAACCATGAACATACTATCTATGAGCAGGCTCCTCTCAAAACCACCTCTCTCTTCCTAGCTTTGGAAAATTCTGTTTTGTCTATATGAATGAGAAGCTTCAGCCAGGCTTTGTTTTATTTCAAATTCAAGCCAGGAATTTTTTTTCCATGGAAATCATAACTTCAAAAAGTCTTTTGTTAAGACTGCTTATTTTCAATTCTAAGAATAATTTCTGCTGCATTGTCTATGGAATGGATTCACATAAAATGTGAATCCTTACTTGGTCTGAACTAGTTTCATCTACTATAATAAAAGAAGTACTACACAGACTAATTGAAAAACTAAGCTGCACTTTCCAGTCCATAACAATAATAAAAAAGCAAAAGTAGACAGTCTACACTGGATTTACACCAGCTCTTAAAGCAAATTTTGGTCAAGGTACTATTGTTGCTAAAAATAAAACTCTTCTGCTTTGTGTTGTTTTTATCCTTTAGTTCTGATCATGACATTAAACACAATTTGTAGAGATTCTGAAGAAGAGAGTTTTTTGGGTTTGGGGGGATTTTTTTGCTTGTTTGTTTTTATTAATCTATCTGCACTGAATTCTCAGTTCATAATTTCTGTTACTAACTTTTATTCTTTATAAAGGTAATTTTTATTGTTGGTTCTGTGGAGCAAATGCGATTATTTCATGTGATTAATATTTAGATTTTAGAATATCTTAAATTGCAGTTTTCTTGAACTTTATTCAGTGATGAAAAGTTAGCACAAAATATCACAGCTTTTAATAACACTCTCAGGTCTCCACTTCTCTATTTAGCAAATTTTGAACACGTCTTGCAGCTTAGGGAAAATTCAGCATTTTGAATGTAGAAATTAAAAATTTGGTGAGAGAAGGGAAGAATGTTTTAGTAAAATGTAGCATGGGTCATTCTAAGTAACAGCAGTAAATTACATGCAACATTAGAAAATGGAACAATTTAGTGACAGCAATGGCCTTTTTATGAGTAAATTGCTCCTTTGGGTATTTGTGTATTGACCAGGAAAAAAGATATGACAAAAATGATTTTTTTATGTCTCTTTAAAATGATAGAAATAGCATAATCTCCAGGTAGCCTTTTTTTTTTTTTCATAAATCACTTTTAAGCTTAGTGGCTATCCACTGTGTTGTGTTCTGACACCTTGACAATAAAGAACTCTTTATAAAGCTCCGACGGGGTTTGTTCTAAAGCCTGTTCCTACTGTTAAGCAGTAAATCAGTGACTGACAGGATTCCTAACCTGCCACCTCCTACTAGGATGACATTAAATTTATACTATATACTGTAATCTCCTTCCAGCCACCTCAATAAGGGCAAGAGAAAAGTCACTTTTAGGTATCCCTGCTCCAAAGTCCTGGATCTTCACAAAACCATACTAGAGAAGTGTTAGAAGGCATCTCAGCTCAAACTGCTGTCACAGGCTGTTAAAATTGCTATGTTTTACCTGGGAGGCGGAAGAGGTAAAATTGTAAGTATATAAATTACTGACAATGTAATCTTCATTGTGAAGAGGGAAGCAGTCTGTTTTCCAGGCCTTTCTATGCTGTGTTTCAGAACCTTGAATGAATGAAACAAGAGCAACGAGCAAGAGAGCAGCTCTGCTAATGATCAGCTTTTGTCAGACCAGCACAAACAGTTCTTTAATTCATTTTAGGGACAGAGCTATAGGCAGCAGTACTTTTTATTGCCCTTACTAATAAAGAATTTTACAGTTCAATGGGCTCCCATCGACTGACCACTCTGATAAATATAACCTCTGCCAGAGATCAAAGTTCAAGATTCTAGATCCTCATTAATAAGCTATATAATAATTTTACAGTGTTATTTAAAAAAAGGAGAATAAAAATTGGAGGAAGTATCCACGGTTTTAGCAGCTATGCAAATCCAGAAACAAAGAAACAAAGCGTTAGTCAGTGCAAACATGAAGGCTTGGTCTTAAGTCTGATCATCTTAATTCATTTCAACAGAATCCAACAGAAGTAAAGTTAAAATGAAAACTGGGCTTTGACTGCTGGTTTTTAGTGCTATACTCAGTTGATTAATTTACTAGGATTATTTTTCAAGTAGGAAGAACCTCACACTTCTCAGTCCTATTCTAGATAGACAGTTCTTGGGATGGAGATAAAAGAGCGTTAGATCTGTAGTATTTTCAAGCAATTCTGTCCAAAGCCTGTCTAACCCTTTTGTTTCCCACTAGAAGAAAAAAAAAAAAAAAAAAAAAAAAAAAAAAAAAAAACAAAGGGGGAGAGGGGCAGAAGGGGAAATGATTCTACATCCAAACGTATTTTCAAAATGATGCTGAATAGCTACAGTGTTTAATTATACTGGATATGAATTCAGTTTGCATTCCAGACTTTAGTAGGATTACTAGATTTATTCTTTTCTTCTGGAAATATTTCAAATTCTGATATGCCTTTGATTATTTTTAACCTTTAATCTATAATTTTATCCTCCAGCATTAAAACTGAATTTGCAATGTGTGCATGCAGACACACATGCATGAAGTTATTGCATGCAGGCTCCTTTTGCACTTCAGCCAGCTTCTAAATCAGATTCTTTCTTGACTTCAGACAGCCTGGATAGAAACCTTAACTCAAATATACATACATTAAATATATAATGCATGTAAATTCATTATATATCATTATACATATTTTACATAGTAATATATAGGATGAGAGAGGGAGAGAGAGAAAGGAGAGAAGCAGAGAAATGGGTGAGCATGGAGAAAAAGTCTTCATTGGCCCCGTGTTTCCTGACTTTCTAAACCTTTACAGGGTAACTTTGGTATAGGTGAGCAATTTGTTGAACTATTTATTTTCTCACTGGGAAACAGTGGGCTTCTGATGGGTTTTCAAATCCTATTCTTCTTCAGCAGCAGCAGTATCAGTGACACAAAATCTCTGGAGAAACTGCCTTTTGGAATTCTCTCCTTATACTTTTGTGTGTCTCTTTTGAAATCTGATACTATATTGCATTTTATCTTCAGCTACAGTTCCCTCATGATTTTCTTCCATTTTTCCTTTATCTAGCAGCTTTCCTTCCTCCTTTGTCCTTCTGCAGTCTCCTTTCCCCCATAAGCATACAAACCAACTGTTTTTCTTTTTTTTTTTTTTTGTACTAGGTTTTATACTCCAGAGCTTCAGAGGGAGCTAAGCATGGCTATCAATTATGCTCATTTCCCCATTTGAAAACAGAGGGCAGAGTCAAAACAGGAGTAGAGGTCTCCCTGGAGATGGGACTGTGAACCTGGATCATGAGACTAATGAGAATGCATGAATGCGGACAGGAATAAAAAGTCATATCAGTGAGGAAAATAGAGGATTTTACAGGTTTAGAAAGTAGAGCACAGCATAATTTCACTAGCATTCCAGGTGCTTTTCTGCTCTTTCTTCCTACTAAGATGAAGAATAGAAGTTTTTGTTTTGTTTTGTTTTGTTTTAATAAAATTGAATCAGATCAAAACAAGAAAAAATGTTTCCTGAGTTTTTTTTTCCCATGCAACATTATTTGTTGCCTTTGGAAGTTTTTGGAAGCTTTATCCTGTTCTTGTCTCAAAGAAGGAAATCTCAGAAGGTCAAAACCTTGAATATATATATGTTTTCTCTTGTGGAGTTCATACCTCCACAATCCTGATAGTAATTTAACATATTTTAAAGTAATTCTAGAGGGGCTCTTTCTCTAGAGTTCAAATCTTAGGCACCAGCTTGCTGTGATTCTAATGAAATCTGTATCTGTCACTCTGCAAAAATTGTCTAAAATTGCACTTCAGAAACTAATACTTAAGTTCTGAGAATATATGCAAATAGCGATCCTAAATGTAATATGCGATAATTTTTAATAAAATAAGTTTTTAAGCACTTACTTACATTTATGGAAAGAAATACATTTTTAAAAGTGCAGTGGCTCTGTAGACTAATGTGTAGTGTTCTTTCTGCTCAATCAGTCACTGCAAATTCATGTCTCAGACACACAAGGTGGATCTGAATTTAATGAAATAAAGTGACAGCTTTTTGCATCCTAGGTTACATAAACTTGACAGGAAAATTTCTTTGTTTATGCATATGTCTCTGGATTATACAAATAAAGGAAAAAAGAAAAAATGGATTAAGGTAGATAGCTTTCTGGCTGTGGATGATAAAGGCAATAATGCAACACGTATACTCTTTTACTCAGTAGTGTCTATATGGGAGGGAATTTGCCATGATACAACTTAAAAAACAAAACAAAAATCCTTAAAAATGTCATGTGTTGCAGAAATATCAATGACTTTTATTTTCCTTACTTTGATTTTATATGTCAGTACCAGTATGATTATTTTTATTTTTTATTTCAGCTTTCAGTTTATTGAATTAATTCAGTACACAATCTATGTAAATATAAAATAACCCCCCCAAAATATTGCTATCCATCTTTATAGAAATTAAAGGTATATATAAATTAAGAAAACATATGAGAGTAAAAGTATGTGCAGTGGGAACACTAGAGTTGACTGGGGAATTTTTTTTATGGGTTTTGTCTTCTTGAGAGCTAAAATATGACGCATAATCGAGTCTTGTCACTCCTGAGTTATATAGTAGGAATGCTCTTGAATTACTGTAAATAGCTCACCTTGCCCTGTAGAGACAGGTGCAAAATTTGGTCTAAAATGTAGGCTTTTCCTTTTAATCCTACAAGAATTGGGTATGAGAATCGAGTATATGATGCAGCTCTAAGCATCATATAAATTACATTGTTCATGTATTTTCAAAGTATAGAAGAAAGGACAGATTTTGCTTATTTGCTGTACAAATACAGATTAAAAGTAGTTTTTATTTTTTTTTTTTATGATAAAGAGAGATAAGAGTATAAAAAAGACTAAGGAATAAAGGGAGTAGCTGAACAAACAGAGCAGGGGTCTCAGTGTTACAGAAAGAGAGTGCTTGACAATCTTCTAGCAAGACAGGAAGGAAGATATTTGATAGTGTTTTGTAGAAAGGTCATTACCTCAGCACTGCAGATGTTTATGGGAATATTCCCTTTAATTTGCAAGGTAGCCAAGGAAAAAAATATAAATGTGTTTGTTCAAAAATATTCTAAGTGAACAATATGGACTTGCACCAGTGGGTGGGGATGTAGGTGCAGTGTCTGAACAGTAAATTAGAAATGAAAGGCTATAAGCAAAATAAGTAGCTTATATTAGATTTCAGAGGAAAGGTACAGCAAATGAAAGGATGTGTGAATATGAATGATATAGTTAAAGTTACAGTCTGGGAGAATGACCCTGCACCAATATTTTGAAGTGGACTATGAGAAGGAAGAGTTTGCTTTTGGTAGGAAAGAAATTACAGTGCTAAAGAGAGAAGAGAAAAAGAACACAATATTGATTTCAAATAATTTTAGGCATCTGTGGCATAAATACCTACATATGAGCTAGTCATCTGAAGCAGCCTTTGCTGTCATTCAACAGATACAGGAATTTTTAAGAGAGATTTGTTTGATTAATTTCCATACGTATTTCAGTAGGAATGTCACTCTGCAAGTAACTATTTTTCTCCACTGATTAAGAAGGAAATCTAATGAGTAACACAGATGTAGACGTGTAGATGTATAGCAGAACAGATATATAACATCCAAAAGAATTATATGAGGAGTAATAAGCATGAAATGGAAAAGATGTGCCATAAAGCTTTTGTACAAAAAGGAAGATAAAACATTTTAATGTAACCTATATCTTAGGACCTAGAGTTGTGATCTTGAGTCCAGGGTACTGAAAGACAGGCATAGGTGTTTTCCTCATGCAGAGAGGATTAGGAAGGAAGGACATAGACTATTTTCTTAAAGATTTTTCTTAAAGAATTTGTCTAGCTATGTTGAACTTGATGAGGTAACTAGATAGTCACAAAAAATATTGGAGACAGTTCAAAATTTTACTTCGAACAAAAAGAGATTGTTTAGAGTGAAGTGGTAGATCTGTGAACTGTGGATAAACTAGCATGAATAAGAGTTGGATATGGATAAGATATGGATAAGAAAAGGATGAGAAAAGGATTGAGGACAGAGAGACGCACAGAAAGCTAAAGGAGGGATGAAGAGGAGTCACTATAGGAAAGGACAACAGACACTCGGAAGAGATCGATTCACCATAGAAAAAAAGGACAGTTTCAAGAAAAGAAAGGATGACAATTTTGAAGAGGGAAGATAGTCAGAAATGGGCAAAACAGAGTGACAATATCAGAACATTGGTTCTGACATTTGACATACTAACTGCATACTTTTTTGGTTAGTGCAGTGCACAGCTGCTCTATCTGAACAAGTTTTTGAGAGAACTGAGGAATTAAATTTTCATTGCACTAAGAAGAAAAAGGAGAATGTAAAAGAAGATGTTAAAGCATGTGCAAGGGTATGTTTGATCATTTTTGCTTCTGTTTTTTTTTCCAAGATTGGAAAAAAAAAAGCATATTTGTGATGTGAAAAGAGTCAGAGGTGAAAGAAGTCCTAAGTGTTGTAAGATAATATGAGATAAGGAGAAGGGAAGAGATTTTGTGCAGCAGGTTGTTTTTAAGCTACAAAACAGAAATGAAAAACTTTATCACCTTCAACATGAAAGAAGCATAATAGAGCTAAAATGGTGGGGGAAAAAAAAGACAAATAAGTGTCCTCATTCAATTAAAAAAAAATAGCAAGGTCTTCTGAGAAAAGAAAAATAGAGGAAGAAGAAGATTGTGAGGAGTGAATCAAAGAAAAGAGAATATACATTTTTAGATACGGAAATCAATTAATTTGGAGAATTAGACCTATTTTAGCAATATATATATTAGCATTGAAGTGAGCAATTTTAGAGACATAGTTTTTCATCATCTACTGTAAGGGGATGAGAATAAACTGAAGTACATGTGATAATTTTGAGAAAGGCCAGGATTGAAAGATACATGGAAAAAAAGAAATCTAAGACATTGCTTTGGTGTTCAGGATTTTGTGTGATGCACTAATGCACAGGAATCAGATTCTGAGGCTTTTCTTTTCGCACCTGTCCGACCACGTGCTGACTCTGCAAAATCTCACTCACAAATGTTTGCCTTTGCTTCGTAGGCAGCCTGTTATCATCAGTGAAACTATTTTAGTTATAATTTACATGAATAACAGTTTGCAAAATCAGTTACAAATTACAAGGGGCAGTCTTCCCAAACTGCTTCCACTTTCTCTGCAAACTATAGTAAGATTTAGATTATGTTAGAACCAATAGGACTACATCTACACCAGGAAACTAAACGGAGCCTGGGGCATTCTTTGACACTGAAGCCAACTGGCACATCCTTACTATTAAGCTTTCTTGCCATCAAAAACAGACTAGCAACATTCAAACTGTCTACTGGGAATAGTCCCTGCTCTCTGCTAATTTCCAAAGCATGCCTGACAATTATTCTGCAGCATGCTAGTTGGAGCAGGCCAAGATTGTGCCAGAGAGTGCACTTGCAATTTAACAGTACAGATGATCAATTTTTTTTTCGGTGTCTGTGCCTATGCTCTGACATAGTTTAATTTACCAGCATAAATTAAAGTCTTATAGGCTCTTAATGGAACTGGAATTCACATTATCAACCTTCAATCTCAGATCGCAAATGTTTTCCTGGTTTTAGCCACTTTCTAAACATGTCACTCTAGTAGGATCTAAACTTGACAAAGCTATCTCCCATGTCCTTAATATTTGACATTAAAGTTGATAGTTATCTAAAATACTACATTGTAAATACATAAATTACTATCCCACTCTTCTGCCTCCATCCCACTGGAAACAAGGTCAGTTCTTTTAAAATATAGCTAGAGGAGTTGGTTGTGCTACTGACACTCTAAGGACTTGAAAACTCAACAGGGTTGAGCTCCTGCTTCATATGGAGGGAGTTCAGATGTACAGCTTCCACCTCCCAAGAGGTGGGATACAGTTTTCTGGAAGGAAAAGGCACTTTCCATGCCTCCCACTGAACATATGCCTTTTTGTAACAAGAAGTGCAAGATTTAATAGGCCAAAGTCATGCCACAGGAGGGAACCCACAGGTTAATTAGGACTGGAAGTGCTGAGATACCTCTCTGCTCCAGTAACTGTTCAGCTGGTGTAGCCAATGTAAAATGCATTTCATCACAGGCTTCAGGTAGCCTAAATCTTGTCAAAAGGGAATGACTGAGATGCCTGTTTATGAAATAAGCACCACTACAGTTACATTATGAAAGAAACCAGAAGGGCTGGCATGATCAGCTTTATTCTGATCATCCCTCCTTATAGAATAACAATTTCACAAGTGAGGCAAAGGCCAGTCTTATTTTCTTTTCCTCTCAGGAGAGCTGCAAAAAGACAGCTGAAGCAAAAGTTGCTAGACAATGCTAATTTGAAAAATCGTGCAACAGTCAATCAGGCTTCGTTTTGTTGATGTTGATGTTCTGTTGAGGGCTTTTACTGTTCATAATATGAGAATTTTGAGTGGGTTTGTAGCAGGGCAAAGATTATGTATAATACAATATGCAAATGCTACTCTGGCAGACACCATCATATTTCTAATCTTCTATGATAATTATAAGGTGAGAGAAATACACTGAACTCAGATCTTAAAATGAAATGATGTAACACGTTTATCCATTTCTAGTTATTAATGGGATAAATTCTGCTCTTGGTTACACTGCTATCAAACCTGGAAATATATTCTAGCCCTAGCTTCTATTCATAAATAGTTTAAATTAATTTATACGTACATACTGTTCACACAATTAATTCCTATGAAATATTCCTACAGAACTGAAAAAGCAACTTCCTATACTATCTATTTAATAGAATCCATACTAAAGGTAAATTTTCTGTTAAATTTGAAAGAGATATAGGTATAGTCAATATATACATGTATGAACATTTGTTGCAATATGGTACAGTAATTCAAATAAAGATCCTAATTCACATTTATTTTGATTTGTAGAATAATATCTCTAGAACGCCAGTATATTGATCTCTATCTTTTAAAACTCCATTTAAATTAAAAAAAGAGTTGTAGAAGTAGGCTTTCTCAGAGGTTATTAGTGAGCTGGATGAGTGAATTCCTTTACTTATTATTTATTTTCACAACGGCAGAGTTATTGCCCTATTTTTTTTTCTCTGAAATAGATAAATAAAATTTACACTGATAATAATGTTTCATTCTCCTAAACATTACATACAGCAGATGGACATCAATCATGGACTCTGAGAAGTTTCAAAAATGCAAAAATCACACCTCTACTTGAAAAAAAGAAAGCATATGCAAGTACAGAGTAGGAATATGAGAATCACCCAATTCTTTAAGGCAACTGGAAAGTTTACTTTTCCAAACCATTAATTTATTAGTTCTTTCCATATCATTCAGTAGTGGAAGGTCCAGAGGGCTTGTTGTCCATACATAAGTCAAACGTGTTCAGAGGTAAAGACAACGCAGAGAAAAGAACCAATTGCCTGGAAGATAATTTGGGAAAAAAATATATAAAGTAGCCAATAACACACAATAGGCAGGAAGAGAGAGAAAAATTCAGTTTCAATCATTTGGATCCCAGAACTGTCAAGTAGCAGAAAAATCACACAACCAGTTGGGTTTAGGACTATAGATAAAGTTTATAGAAGCTCATTTATAGAAGAAACTATCATCTGATATGTGGTGTCATTCCAGAAAGGGACTAATTGCTGTTTCTAAGCACATACATTAAAAGCATATACTTTTTGAACGTATATAAGGCTCCTGGAGCCTTGGTGCGCACTGGGCCGGGGTGGCCCTACAGGCTTTCGTGTGGCCTCCTGGGCCTCCGTGCGCACTGGTGCGAGGGGGCCCTATCTGCATTCACGCAGCCTCCCAGGGCCTCAGTGAGCACTGGGCCAGGGAGGCCCTAAGGGCTTTCGTGCGGCCTCCCGAGGCGTCCGTACGTACTGGGCCATGGGAACCCTACAGGCTTTCACGCGGCCTCCCAAAGCCTCCACATGTATTGGGCCGGGGCGGGTCCTACGGGCTTTCAAGCAGCCTCCTGGGGCCTCTGTGCGCACGGGGCCAGTGTTGCCCATGCACGAAAGGTCCTGTGTCCATGCTGTCGTCGTCTCCTGCTTGCTAAGATAAGGTAGTTGCTTCGAGATAGCAGTCAGTCTTAACTCTGACACAATGCCCAGAGGTTGCATGGAAGAGTGACACCAGACACGGGCCCAAAGTGCCAGTAGCCGTTTGTGTTATTTAGTGCTACAGGCCATGGAAGTGCAGCTGTGAGGAGCGCTCCCAGGTGCTAATGAACAGATGCTGTGGAGACAAGATACAGGTGTAGCCAACCATTCAAGCGGTCCTTTCCATTCTTCTTTTCCGAGGAAAATCCGACCCCATCTTGCTGGAGAATTGGCTCTGATGCTGTGTGTGGTGGGGGGGGTTGAATGAGTGGCGACCCATTCCCACAGGTAGCTGAAGAGCAACTGTATGTGAAAACTCACTGAGAAGGGATTCCCACAAGGCTGTCAAGGGCTGCTCAAGAGGCCTCCATCATTCAGAAGTGAATTATAGAGAGGGCACTATGCCCTGAACTGTCAGCTGATTTATGAAGTCCTGACTAATGAAACTGTTGTGATGGAACACAAGATTTATTTCTGACACTGGTGTTTTGAGTCCATTAAGCTATATCCAGAGGACATCACCAAAAAAAATGCCCCAATAGACATTGTGTGAGTAAAAATTTGTTCATCAAGTTGCATGAATAGCTCTCACTTTATTGCATCTCATGTGCTCTTGTGGGCTGTGTAGATGATAGCATTTACTCTTCGCCTCTTCTCCTATACTCTCTGATACTCTTGCTCTCAAAAGCTTATATATGGCCCTTCTGTAAAAAAAGGAGCTGTGATAATACTACCAAAGACACTGCCGCCAATTATGGCTGATTCTGCTTTCCTCAGGATCCCAAATAATTTTAAAAAGCCTTTCCTAGATTCCCCTTCTGTGAATATCCCATGTAAAAACCCAAGAGCATAAGCCAGTTGGTATTCCTAAGCTACATATATCCAAAAAGAATCTAAAACGATTCATTTTTACTTAACACCAAAAAATAATGAAAATGCAAAATATTAACTTCCATATGAATCTCCCTGACTTTCTTTCCTCAAAGCTCTGGGCTTCTCATGCTAGTTCAGAGGAGTCTACCAATGTCAGTACTCAACATCCTATTACTTCTGCTTCTCCTCTAGCATTTGGCTCTTCTCCTCTGCAGTGTTATGTACCATTAAAGCTAAACTGTTAGGCACTTTTACAGAACAGGTGTGTTGTGTCTTGGTTTATCTGATGGTCAAACAGTACTTCTTGTTAGTACATCATGGTCTATCACCTTCTCTGCCAAAAAACTTTGCTGTTGTGTTCTGTGATTTTCACTAAACTATCTTCCTGTTTGTCCATTTTTCCCAAGAAAATCAGAATTTTCCTTAACCTGTTTTCATCTCTGGCAACAGACTTGTTCAAAAAGGTCGCCTTCGTAGAACAAAGATTGTTAAGGGAGCCAGGTGATGAGGCTATGGTTAACTATTTCTTAACAATCATCCTTATCATCTGAAGAAAGTGTATCACAATACTAACAGTTACACCAGTGATGATCTGTAATGTAATTTTTTCCCTCACAAGAATTTATGAACCTTATGTAGATAGGTCCCCCAAACTGTCTTATACAGGTGTCCCTCATTCCAAGTCCTTTCTGACTCTATTACATATTTCTTCATTTAGAGAAATCCTTCCCATGAGGACCCAAAAAATGAGAATAACAACATTTAAATAAAAAGAGTCCCAATAATTCTTTTTGTGGACAATTCTTCTCAGGTTCTGTTTTAAAGCTTCCCTTTCCATTTTATACCTTAAATTATATAGCTAATAATGAAACATCAATTTAATTGGAAAATAAATATGAAAAAAAATCAACTTTTTAAAAGAGTAAGTAGAATACTACACCAAGTGAGTTTTACCTGATGGTTTCAATACAAGGTGAATTATTCTCTTGTTCCATGTGTATAGTGACGAGCCAGCAGAGAATCACAAGAGTGTCCCAGAATTCTCTGTGCCATTTCTCTGAAATTTGTCAAAGGGAGGATCCAAGGAATTCATGAGATCATGTAAGGCCACTTGATAAAACCAAGAAGTGATCTGGATACAGTGGACTGCATCCTCTATTATCAAAACCTTGCAGAATCATGGAGAGAACCATGAGGATATTCAGCCCTGACCCCAGTAGCTATTGGTATTTCCATTTGGTGTTAGAAAACCTGAAACACAGCTGAATAACAACTATCCCAGCTTTTTTTTACATACCTTTTAAGCTTTTCACACTAAACTGACCAAAATGAATAGGGTTTCCTGAGTGACAAATTAATTGGGTATCAAATGAACAACCGGAACTGTTGCTTATAACTAGAAGAATGGCTTTTGGCTCCTCTTGGAGTTCATAACAAAAGAAAAAGACATGTCAAACTCCACAAACTCTAAAACAATTCTTCATCAGATGTGATGATTAAGAAAAAAATAACTAAAAATAAAAAAGAAAAAGAACCAAATAGGCAGTTCTCTGTTATATGTGTATGAATGTGTTTGAGTGTGTGTAAGAAAGGCAGAAGTCTAAAAGAGGTTGATCAATAAGAGGCACTCATGGCTGACACCAGATAGGAAAGCAAGGAGACACACATTCATTGGAGTCCAGCAGGAAAGAGAGCACCTTTGCCAGCAGCAGATCTAACACTTGACTTGGTGTGTGGTTAGACACAGTGCAGTGATCACAGGACTGGGGGCAGTCAGCATTTAATACCCTGCAGCTGTGGAAACAGTAAAATGATCCTCTCAGCTCTTGTGGGATTGAGTAACGTAACTGTTGCACCTCTAGTCATCAGTGGAGGTTCAGAAACAACAAGACAAGGGCAATTTAAGGGAATTTCCTGTCATCCACCAGAAGTAAGATGTTCTTTCTCTTCCCCCCCCCCCCCTTTTTTTTTCCTTTTTTCTTCTTTTTTTTCTTCAGATCTTTCTCTCACTTCTTTTTCTTCCTTTCCTTTCCTTTCCTTTCCTTTCCTTTCCTTTCCTTTCCTTTCCTTTCCTTTCCTTTCCTTTCCTT
>JAWLRI010000898.1:246126-274752 GCA_034781795.1 Crypturellus tataupa | reverse complement strand
TTCTTTCTTTCTTTCTTTCTTTCTTTCTTTCTTTCTTTCTTTCTTTCTTTCTTTCTTTCTTTCTTTCTTTCTTTTCATATAATCTTAAAAAAAGATTAATTTTAGAATAACTGATTTATCAGTTTACTTCTTTAGCTTTATGTTCCTGTAAAATCAGAATAAGTAGACAGCTAAGGCAGGGGTCAAATAATTAGAACTAAGACAAGGTGAATCAAGGTCCATCCAATTTTCAGGGCTAGCTTTTATTTTCCATAGTTGAACTTTCCATAAGTTCAACTTATTGTTATCCTGTACTAAATTAGTTATTTATGCCAGTGCAGAGAGACTATAAAGTGCCTGTGTAATGCTGACATTTTCATGTTGGAGGCCCTCATGTCTGCTTTGCACTGTCTACACAAAAGTCCAAGAACTTCAGCATTCCACTAGTCCTCAGCTCTCTGCTTCCTGTTATTTATTACCCAGTTTTGTGCCTTTACATTTAAACTGTTTTTCCAGAAAACACACTTTCCGTTTCAAAGACTTCATGAGCACATTTCAGACAGCAGAGTGAGTTTTGTTCAATTTAAGCCAATTCATACAAGATTTAGAGATGCAAGATACAGAGGGAGGGGAAAAGTTTCCCTATTTTGAATAATTTCTATGGTTTTTATTTCAAAATATTTGCTCTAGAATGTTTTGCCCAAGAAGTTTTAAAGGAGCATGCTTATTACAAAGAATAAAGCATGAAACACTTTTGGGAATCTATTCATTACTGAGCTTGCAACATCCTATGCAGAGATCCAATAATCTGAAATCATTCTGGTCTCTTTTCTCTCTTTTTCTCTCTCTCGCTCTTTCTCTCTCTCGTATGGACTCATATGGACTGATGGAGTACATAAACCCCAAACTTTAAGCTAAGACTGAAGTGGAGAGTCTTACCACTACTATTAGTGTCTTTCAGTTAACAGTGTAGTCAAGCAAGGAAGGGGAAGGTGTTTGAAGTAAAGCAATGATGTGAAGTGTTTGTGTGTTCAAAATCGGAGTGTTACACATTTTGATTTTGGAAGAGGAATATGGAAGAATACTTGAATTTTTGGTATTGTATATGTATAGGTATAGACATTCTGTAGCTGTCTCATATTCCTGACGTATGCATTATGCAATAATTCTGTTCTGTGGGCAGTCAAATAGGCAGTCAAATCCAGGTTCCAAGTTTAACAAACATTTCTGCCCTCCCTCCACCCAAATGTCATCCTTCTTTTCTAATTCTACATTTGATTTGGTGACTGAAAATAATGATCGATGGTTTATCTCAGGGACTGGAAAACAGTAGTATTGAAAGCAAACATTTATTTGTTTCAGAATCTATACAAATGATTATCCAAATTAATCAATAAAAAAAATCTTTTAAATATGAAGATTTTCTTCATACTGTCAATAAACTTGACTATTTTTGTTGTTAATATTACCTTTTATACAAATTGCATTCATATCTACAAGTTTAGAGTTCTAGACTGAGATATGAGCCACACAACCAGTGCTTCCCCTTCACATTGCCTCTGCCCCCTTTGGAACTATTTTTTCCAGGAACTTCCACAGACATACCAAATCCTTAATTTGAATTTTCAGAATTATCATGCATTTTAAAAGTGGTATTAATCTTTAATAATTTATGAATGTTACATGTGATCTCATTCTTGAAATATACAAGTATTGGGAGAATTAGTGAATGAAACCTAGCAATACACTACGTTGAATTTCATGAATTTCTGTAAAATTGTGGCACACACCTGGGCTGTATTTCTTAGGCTGATCTTTGGATTATTCTTTGAAGTTTTTATCCCTCATTCTTTAAATTAAGTATTCTTTCTAGAAGGTGTAGAGTACCTGTTTAGTGACGTTCCATATTTATAATATAAGGCATAGAAGTCTGATGCATTTTAAAAGTGTCTATGTTGTTCTAAGAAAAAAAAAAACTAATAAAGGAAATCACAGCTCTTCTGCCTTATGTTGTCTTTGAATTAAAATTGGATGTCCTCTGGTAACTAAACATAAACCACTGAATTCATTTAGAGCAGATAGATAATAGTAATGGCCTTTTTATACACAGGTGAATAGAAAATGGGTGATCTGTGAACCCTAAGGAACAACGAATATATCCAAGCAGTCCATAGAAATAATTAACAGAAATAATTGCATTGCCAAGAGACTTGAATTTATTTTGAAAAAAAAAGTATATAGAGTCTAGAAACTAAGGCAGAAAGCTATGGATACTTTTCATATCTTATCAGCAAAGAAAATGGAGTTATACATTGGAAGTATATATAGTGGAAAGTACTTTAATGGCCCTCCAAGCCAACAGAAAGAATAGTGCTGAAAGTAATGGGCTTTGCATCAGACTCATAATAAGTAAATATAATGATCATAGAGAGTGATCTAAAAATAGAACAAAATTTATTTTTCTCATTGACTAGAATTTTCTGTTGCAGAAGGGACTGTACCATGCGTATCTTTTAAAAAGACTTTTTAAGTCTTTTGATGATTTTCTGTTTAATTATACTTAAATAATAATTTTCTAACTTTCCACAATATATCCAAAAGTTGATCCGCTGTGATTTGAAATAATACTTTGGAATGTGTTACACTCTGATTTATTGCCAATTTTTGAAACCTATAAAAATGGAAGTGCTTGAAAGGGTTGTAAATTAAACCATTGCATATATCGTAAATTGTATCATTGCCTGAATTTATAAATGAATACTTTCTGGGGTATTATGGTCCATCTCAGTTTTAACAGACTGAAATCCTTGAACTGAGTCACAATGTGTCTGATTCTATGATGGTCTTCTAAATGTACTTTGTAGGCAACTTTTATATTTTTTCACCTCTATTTAATTGAAAGAAATGGGCTGGAAGCCTTGCCATTCAAGCCTTGAAAATGGTCAGCTAAATTTGATAACTAAAACACTATCTATTAAACCATAATGAACTGGCAGCCAGGGAGAATAAGATTTGAGATAAATTCACAAGCCTAGACTTTTTGTCTTTTAAATGTATCTAGAAGAGAATTTGCAAAATCTCTCAACTTAGGTAGTAAATATTTTAAATATTCCAACATATAGGCTAACAGGGACACATCCAGAACATACTGCATTGCTATCATTGCTAGAGAATGAGGTAATTCTCCAAGTACAGGTCATTGGCTTTTCAGACTCTCCACAGAAGTCAGAGAATCTACATGCAAAATGGAAAAGCAGCACCCTATGTGTTCACTCCATTTTCTTAAAGCTTCACATTAGCTTTTTGCAGTCTGCAGAGCAATTTCTAAATTGCTAAAGTCGAATGCTTTGAATTCTACTGACTAAAGTGACTCAGCTGAATGAATATACACATTAACATATAGGATCACTTGGCATTTATTTGGATGACATGTTGGGAAACAACAATTTTTTCTTATAAGAAGACTCAAAATAAAAGAAAATATTGTTCTTTTCTTCCCAAAGTATTCATACCTGTGTGTGTGTGTGTATGCATATATATATGTATATAGCATCAGGCAAAAATAATGATGCTATGAGATAATGTATTTTCCTAATAATCTTAAAAGTCTCATTACTCTGAAAACTTTAGGACAATCTATCTCCTAAGGCAGAAATTTAGGAACTAAAAAAGTTTTGGTTGATGTCACTATCTTTTTTTTTTTATTATTCCTGTATTCCTAATCATCACTTTGCCCTCAAAAGCCCTCTTACCGGCTTTCACCAAGGGCTTAATTATAAGTGTATCCGTGGTCTCTTTTGTCTTCAAGCTTTCCTTCTGTTTGCTTTCATATGTAATGCACATGTGCACATAAACACACAGCAATACACCTGCAGGCTATTCGTTTCCAACAACTGGGCATTCATACTGGCCTCCCAAAAAACTCAGGTTGTTAAAATGACCTAGGAGCTACCTAAATTTGTAGTCCCTATTCATTATTTAAGCTATCAATAAACAAAGCATCATCCAGCCTGAATGGAAAACAGACATTTCCTTATTTATTTGTAAAGACACTCACACTGAGAGCTATTAGAAAAATGCAAGGTACAATTTTAGGTCAAATGTATTTAAACTTGTGTCTAAGCTTAAGTATATTTGTCTCCAAGATTTAAGATTGTATTAAGTTCTTGCTATGATTTTTATTAAAAAAAAAGAAAATAATTACTAGATATAGCTCTTGGTGACAGGAAGGATTAACAGTGTGCCCTGTATTCTGACCAGATCAAATTATATTTCTATATGACCAAAGTTATTGAAAGAGAGCAACTGTTTTACCCTTTCACTACAAATTAGCTGATTTTACTGTTACTGCGCCTCCTAAAGCTCCCCCTTCTGGAGTCAGGTGCATATGCAAGGATGTCTGTATTGTCCAAAAATCATTCTAGTCCTCATGGCTGCAAAGCACAGCCCAGGAATATGACCCAGGTTGACCCCATAGGCTCAGAGAGCAGCAAGCAAAGAGAAAGACCATTTGTTTTTAAACATCTTTTAAAAGTCAGTTCTATATGTTCAGTTATCTCCCTGACTCACAAGGTTCACATGTGTATTAGGTTTGGGAAATACTAAAATATGATTAATTGTATCAGGATGAATAAATTCAGGGTACATGTTCAGCAATGTAGGGAGATTACCACAAATGTCATTAGAAAGCTGTCATAGAAATTAAAAACAGACATTTAGTTTATTGTCTATTTTTTGTCATATTTATTAGTAAACAAGTAAAATCTGACCCTCCCCTGATTACTCTTTCTATTCTTTAATTTTTTTTTTTAATTTTTCTACCCTCTATCATTTCCTCTACTATTTTTCATGTCTCAGATTTTGCACAATCTTTAGTTTCCAACTCAAACTATAAAAATCCTATCACTCTAAGCCCTCAATATAAAAAATGGAAATAAATATTTAATGTCAACAGCAATATGCCTTTGCTGAGCTTCAAAGCTGATATTCCAATCAGCTAATTAGAAACAGGAGAGTGCATGTCTCTGATTAATTGTTTCAAGATGCATGTACACTAAGGCACATGTTACATTGCTATTTATCAGTGAAGCCAAAGGACATGTGTTTAGCTTTTGTTTTTAAATGAATCTTCATATCCTAGAGAATTTGAGTAAGCCATTAGACCACATAAACATGTTAATTGTCTGGTTTGTGAAATGTACATTTTTATTTCTGTACCGTTTCCTTCAATCTTTATTTGAAATAGAGAAGGAGGAACTACTCATCTTCATCTTGGCCAATTTGCTATTGTCCCATGAGCTTCACCAGGAGATTTCTCCTACCAGCCCCTCATGTATTAGCAAAGATGAAGCTCAAAAAGCTGAGATATCTAAGAAGAAAAGTCATCAGTGAGCTTGGACAATTCATAACTGCAGCTGTGATGTAGACTGCTGTCCTAGGATAGAGAAAGAAGAGGTTAGAGACTGAGACAAGTGAGACACCTAAAAGTATGTGGGACCATTGCCATCACAAGACACAGGAAGAAATTGAAGAGCCATCAGCACTATTCAAGGACCTGTGGAGTCAGAAGAGCTGCTAAGAGGTTGGGAGTACAAGTATACCATTAAAATAGGGTAGCTGTATTTTCTTATTGTTATTCTTAAGCAAAATGTTATTCAAAACTAAATTAAGTACCAACATTTGTGGGGTGCCATACTCGAAGAACAGTTATCTGTTCACTTTCAAATGAAAGAACATTTTGAGTGAGGTTGTGCAAGTGCCTGTCCAAATTTGGCCAAATTCTCATCAACAATTTCCTTATTAATTGGATGATTATATTTTCAGATGACACAAACCTGAGAGGATTTTGGAGGGCAAGATTAGAATCTAAAATGTTCCTGACAAATTGAGAAACAATTAAGAGGAGCAATTAGCCTGAGACTGTAGGCACATATACAATAAGCAGTAAATAAGGCAGTAGTAATTGTCTGGACAAATTCAGGAGAAAGTGGGGAGAAAGAGAAAAGGGAGATAACATTAAGTAACAGTTAATCAGTTAATCAAGAAAAAAAAAAAAGCTGGAGGTTATGGAGTATCATAGCCTGAACATGTGCCAAGAATATCAGGCTGTTGCAAAAAAAATGCAGATATCATATGTGAACATGATGAGAAAATAAAAGTATGAAACAGTCCTTCCTCCCTATTCGGCATTGGAAAGACTCCAGTTGGAATACCAAGCGTGATACTGGGTTTTTATTTCAAACAAAATGTGGGCCAGAGGAAACCAACAAAACCAAACATAAATCTAAAAATCATGAGTTAGAAAAGATATATTGAATGAGCTGATCTACTTTAAGCCAAGAGGAACGCTTGGAAAGTGGAGAAAGAGCAGAGGAGAAAAGCATACATGTATTTTTATACAATTATATACATTCACATATGAGCACACGTTATGCCTATGTATACACAGCGACTGCTGCAAAGAGAAAGGACTAATCAGTTTTATGCTTCCAGAAAGGACAGCAAAAGAACAAATCGAAAGGACCAAAAGTAAGATATCAGAAAAAAATATCAACTTATATATTAGGGAAAAAAATCTGATGTTATTAATGAGAAAATATTTAGAATAGATTGTGTGGTTAGATTACGGAATCTCCATTCCTAGCCATCTTTAAAAGAGTCAGTCTGAATTGACAAGGACTTTATCATATAAGTTTTGAGGAAGGGAATGAAATAGAGGTTCTTGAGGCTCCCACGCAAATCTGTTTTGTAAAACTGAAGATAGGTGTGCCCTCTGTTTTTCTATTGCTAACATATATATGTTTTTTTCCTAGCAAACTTGTGTATTTAGCATTTTAATTGCTTAAATATTAAAAATCTCCAGATATGAAAAATGAGTGGTTTCCTGAGAGTTAAAATTATAGATAGATAGTGTATTTATGTTCTTCTATTAAAGAATATCACAAAACTTACTTAGAGTAGAATAAATAATAAAGTTCGGAAACAATTCAAGCTCTCTGGGAAAAAAAATGGAAATTTATACAGTCTAAAAATTATGAATCACTAAGATTTGATGCAGAAAATACACATCCATACAAATGTTGATTTTTAGTAGATTAAAAAATTAGTGATGAATTCTGTGCACTATATAAGCAGGGGTCAAAGCAAGATAGGAGGATATTGTAATTCTACAACTATGACTATGCATGTTTAAAAGTAAGATACCAAAAGTTACAAGGTTGTCAGTCTTCATTCCTGTACTCCAATATCGCAACTGAAATTATTGATATTATAATAATAAGTTGACAGTTAGACTTTTTGCAAAAAGTTGCTGGAGACGCACACAATGGATGCACAGCCAAGCACATTGCTAAAATCTCCTTTATTGGTAAAGCTGGGTAAAAACATTCCTGAATTCTCAAATTTTCAGTTTAAACAAATTCTTATCTCCCACCTACATTATTCTGGTGACATAAACACTTAAACAGTATGAAATTCCTACAACCATAAAATTAGATTATAATTACTTGTATTTATTTAAGGGATGAGTATAAAATACATCAGCTTTTGTGTATATCAAATTTAATGAACCTTTTCATGGAAGGATATTTGTACATACCTCGTTGTTTTTCATGCAATTCTTTGCACTGATTAAGCAGATATAAGTCGTCGTCTCTCTGTAGTCTGGCGTCTTGGTCACCTGATGAGGCTTAGGGTGGGTTTGCATTTTATCCATGGATGGATTCACATGAGTTAGTAGAAGTTAGGCATTTTCTTTTGTATGTCTTCTCCAGAAAGCAGCAAAGGGAAGGCTGCTGTATTCATGCATCTAACTTTCCCTCTCCAATTAGGGAACTATTACCTCACATAAATGCTACCTTTGTGACTCCTCGAATTCTTAGCAGTTGTGCACATCCTAAGGAGATGATCTCACTCCAAAAGCAGAGTGTTTTTCATTTATCTGTAAGGGATTCTTCTTACAAATATCACTACCAGCTGAAACTATAAAGCTTTTAACATTTAAAACACAGTGGAAGCAATTTTACTTTTTTTCTTTTTCACAGTTATGAACTATTGTTATTCTTGGAATATTTGGAAATATTTAAATGAAATCTCCAAAAGTACAAAAATGGATAATGTATATCAGAAGATGATCTCCCTTCACCATTATTTATGACATACACATCTCCAGTTCAACCCAATCATCTCTCTCCTGTTAAAATAAATAAAATAAAAATTGGAGAATAAGATCCATAATACAATTTTAAGGTGACCTCAGTCACAGGAGCATTGCCATTTAAACTTAAGTTGATTAATGAACCTATAAGGCTAGTGCAATCACCTGGATAGTGTTTGTCCCATCAACCTTCTGTTTGTGATTTTTCTGTGTTTTCTGTTGAAAAACAGGAGAAAGAGGATGGACCACGGTTTGGAAGACAGTGACAGAGGCATTCCAGGCACAGCTTCAGTGTGTGAAGAAGACGGGAATTGGTTGGAAAGCAGTGCGGATCAACAAGGTGAAAAGAAATTTGAGATAACAGCTATAATCAGAACACTAATAGAACTTAAAACTGAGAGGCATGGCATTCCTAAGGTGTAGGAATAATCCTACAAAAGAAAAGCTTAAGAGAAAATTGTTTGAATTTTAAAGGTCAAATAACAAGAAGCTCCAAAAGATCAGGAAACACTGGAGGGAGACTGAACTCAGGAAGATCAGAACTGAAGAGATGTCAGGAAAAATTAAATATACTTCTTTTTTTACATTACTGTAAATGTGGAGGATTATGGATTGACGTACATGAATTGTTACTCTGTAATGTGAATGATTTATGAAGTAAAAAACAAAAAAAAAGCCAAAAAATTTCCCTATTTTATATATATATATAGGAAAAAGTAAGAGTTGGCATAAAACTGTATCATGAGGAGTACTGTATTGTTTTCAGGGCAAATTGAATGGTAGCATACCTCTTGTGTGACTGTAAGAAGATGTCTTCTGGGACTGGACTATGTAGCCAATGAAATAAATATCTATTGGGTCCTTATTATTACATACTTTGGGTTTCTTTTCTGTTCTCAGAGATAAAATTATTTCTAACTGATTAAATTATTCCCTTCACCATCTCATCTCCCCCCATCCCAGAAACAGTACGATGGGTCTACTAGCAAGAAATAGCATACTGTGTTTAAGGGAAATAAATCATTTTTCCTTTGAATTGTTCCATTTATTTGCATTTCTGTACGTTATTTCAATAGCTTTAATGGAATTAGTCACAAGCTCTTTCTGCTGCATTGCTTAGAGAGAAATGTAGAAACACAGAGGGAAGTACTGAGACCCTGAGAACAGCAGGAATAAGAACAGACCTTAGATAGCAGGTTACAGGGCCCCAAGAGCGTTTCCTCGTGAGCGCAGTATGGCTGGCATTAAGCAGGTAGAGGGGCTGTCAGCTTGAAGGAGGAGGGAGCCCAGGGACAGTCACTTAAGCTAAAAAAAATGGAGAAACCATTAGCAAAAAAAAGCTTTGGAGTTCGTGCTACCAGGGGTAAAAGAAGGATAGAAACTAATCCTTGCACAGATACCCTATGATCAGAACTTGATTTCCCTTGGATCTTTCATGCTTGGCAGACACTGCTCCCTAGACTTACCCATAAATATCCTCTCCTTCTCTAGTTTTCCCAGCTCAGCTCCATTCTTATCTTGACCCACACTCCATTGCAAAAACATTTCTTTCAAAAGAGTTAAAAATCACACCGCCTGGAGGGTATTTAGAGGAGAAAAAAATATATATTTGTTGCAGTGTTTGCTGTGTGTATTTTTTTTCTCCAGGGAAAAGTGTGTACTATGTTGTGTTCTGCAAATATCCTTGTGAAAGATATTGAGAATCTGAAGTAAGAAAGGTTTAATAGATCGATCTAGCTGAGATCATTATCCATAAATACACTTTATGTTCAGTTAACCAGTGCAAATAGATAAAAACTCTGTTCATCATCATGAACTATTATTGGAAAAAAAAAAAAAAGTAAGTACTATACTATACAGTACTATGGGTCATCTTCCAACTTCAAACATACACCTCCACATTTCTTGAAAAGCTCCAACACAGTGACAAAGCCATATCTTTAAAAATTCACAGAAATACTCAGCTAGAATTAGAATATGATTCCTCCTTCTAATGCGTCAAACAAACTATGTCCATTTCAGTTAAATGCCATATGAAAATAAATCTGAACCATAAGACTATATGAGTAAAGTATTTCCATATACTGACTTGAGGTAGATTGTACATGACAAAACTCCCACTGGAGACTTGTTTCTTTATCATAAATTTATCCTGTGTCCCTATCTTCTGATTACAGAATAATGATATTTTACAAGCAGTTCTTAGATGTAAAAAGTGAAAACTCAGTGTGATCATCCATGTGAGTAATGGCTCTCTTACATAAGGATGAGGTTTACAAGCTACTTTTCTTCTCTCTGTTAATTTCTATCCTGTTAGGAAGAGCCATATGTCCAAAGCACCACCAGTTTAAAGTATACTTAACATCAGCTTGAAATAAATATCATTTCTTTCAACAAATCGTGTATTGTATTCTGAGAATGCGTAAAGTGAGATAATCTCACGATAAAATGAACAGGATGGTAACCAATGCTACTATAATCAGAATCAAGGAGTATATAGCTCAAAAACCTGTCTCAAGTAATTGAAGTTCTGGGAAAGATTTTAAGAACTAGCCAGGCTGTGTAGACATTTCCTGATATACTCAGTAATCTTAGTTTTCATCTAACCTAAATTTTAATCTTTTAATTTTGTAATAAATAAACAAATAGGATATCTTTATTAAAAAGAAACACAAGCATGTTTTTAAAAATCAATAAAAAAAGGTGCAAAATTGTGTAGGTCTACATTTTCTCACTCAATAGAGGTGGAAATTTTGGTCATGTTCATGCTTTGAAATTCTATTGCATTTTCAAGTAATTCTGACATAAACAGATATCCCATTTGGGACATCAGACTACATCTCCTTTGTTTCCCTAACTTGGAGATTGTAATTTCTGAGTTTTTCCACGCACTTGCATATTCCACACTGTTAATAAGAGAAATAGATCTACTAACTAATAAAGAAATGCTAAAGCAGAGAATGAAACTGCCAGAGTCTCTAGATTATTACTGCATTTTATTTGAACTCCAGAGTTCAAGTGTCATATTTGAAGATAGGAAAGCCCATACTGGGTCAGAACAAAAAAATGCAGTATAATTCAGAACCAGAAACCAGAGATGCTGGACGACTCTTTTCTTAGATTAACCTGCTTTGTTGCAAGATACCCTGATTGATTCTCTCAAGAAAAAAAGCAAATTTTGCTGGGCAAGGATTACTGAAAGATTACCACACTACTCAGGAAGTGTTCTTGATTATAATGAGTTTATTATCTTATGCACATTCCACAATTGGCAGATATCAGGAAAAGAATTGTCAAATCTAAATGCAAAGCTACATCAATATTTTCATCATTTACTTACTAATTGATCTTTATTTAATTACAGCTCATATCTTAGTGAAGTCACTGGCAAAGTTCTACTTAATTATTTCATGTTCTGGCATTCTTACAAGCAGAAGATATTTATTCCAAGAAAATTGTATTCTCAGTAGTCAATATTTTCAGAAGGTTGAGTTATTGCATCAATTTTTGGTCAACTGCTAATTATCAAAGTATAGTAAAGGACAAGAAACATATCTAAACTTAATGAATTTAATTTTTGAAACATCATCCAAACAAAACCTAGTCTTGATTTCCTGAACTGTAGATTTCAGTTTTGTAGTCCATTACATTTGAGACTGTCTTATGAGCAGAAAACAAATATTTTGAATGAGAGGCTAATTTACTAAAGGTAAAAAAATGACAAGTATGTACACTGTCAATAATGCAGAAATAATGATATGATGATAAATAATACTATATCGACAATAATATTTTTTTAAGAAACATATTCAGACAAATGCTAAATAGTGAGAATTAGCTTTTATATAACTTAAGACTGACGTGATAGACAAGGACACAAAATTATTATTTAAGTAACACGATATATTTGCAAGGTAAAGGTAAGGCATATGAATAGAACTGTATGGAGAATTCCCTCTTAATTCAAAGAAGCATTTAGGGGTACATCAGGAAGGTTGCTGAATTGAAGTAAATCTGCCTCAAACCAAGAAACTTTACCTCATTTCCAGTCCAGGAGAATTTAATCCTGAGGCAAGGTAATCTCTTCCTAGAACTGCTCTTTATTTGCACACTGTTGCCCTGAGGCGTTTATCTCGAGACTTTTGTCTCGAGATTCCCTGTTTTGGGCTACTTCCCTTTGTATTTCTATTGCCAGTTTCAATTTACAGAAATAACAACACAAGAAGTATCAACTAAGGTAAGAGACAGGGTAGCAGTTGATAGAGTGTAAAATTGGATGCCAACAAGCCACAAGGTATAATCACAACCTTCACAGAGATTTGACCTTTTGTAAATCTCGGAAGTTCAATATTTAAAAACTCCTTCATTACATGGAGTAATTCCTCAAATAATTTCTCAAAGAATAATTGGTATATTTGCTGGAAGTTCTCCGCCAGACATCTAGTTTCTTTATTATACCATATGTCAGTAAAACATTACATTACCTTCCGGGTCATTCCAGAGGAGTAAAGGAGAGAACAGGAAACTCATCAATGACTTTTCATTTTGAAGCGCCTTGTTTTCACATTTCATCGCAGTGCCCTACACAACTAGAAGACTCATTTAAAGCCCCAGCTTTTTGTTACTGGACACACAGCTGAAAGCCATTTTTGAATTGTGCAATGGAGTGATAAAGGACCATTAACTCATTCTATCTTTTATGGTACCACACTGATCACCTTGTGGCATGATACTTCGCTGTAGAATCGGATGCTATATGCTCTGTCAGTGTTGAAAAACATATTGGTTTCAGTCAGATAACCTGTGTGAAAGACATTATTTTTCAGTAGCAGTGAGTGATGTGCTAATGTATGAAATTAAAATGCAATTTTTACATTTCCAATTACATATCATATTTGACAATTAGCATTTTGATAATCATCTAATTTCCATTTTTATGTGATTTCTAAGGCAAATAGGTTACTCTTTACTATGTAAGATGACTCATTGTCAGCTGAATGGACTGGGGAATAAGTCTCCACATTATATATCTCGTTTACCAGCATTGACTTTTGCCAGTTAATTCATTCACCTCAGCTAAACTGAGTGACTTTTATCTCTACATAGCTCAGTTTATTTGCAGTCAAGGCTCCAAGTTCTGATTTCAAACACACTCTTCATCTATTTCATTTTTTGTTATATTTTTCCCTCTGCCTCAGAGTTTGTTTAAATCTATCTCACTTAATTTGGACAGTTACATTCATTCTGTCTTCTTTGAACTATATTTCCACTGTTACCATGTCCAAAAAAAACAACAAAAAAAAAATACATCATAACACCAAAAAAATCATTCATTGAGACAATTCCTCAAATAGTAGAAAATAGTAACAGAATTTTATATATGAACTATGATGCAGACAAACTCCCATGTCTTGTTTTACATCCACGTATTTGGCAGAACTTTCCTCTGTCGCTGGAAAAGCTTAGAGATTAACAACAGCACAATCAGAAGACCTCCATACTAGCAGTATCTAAAAGCAAGACAGTGTAAAGCACCTTAGGGGCAGTTTATAGCACCTTATGGACATTTGCCATCCTCCAACATACTAGACCACCTCACATAGCTGTTCAGCATTATCCATTTACCTCCCTAACAGCCATCTATTCTAGCCACTGATAACTAACCATCTTCTGCTTGCTCTTGATCTAGAAAAGGATAAATGTAAGCGTAGGTGAGGAAACTGGTGACTCTTACCTGAGAGAATGATTCATATGGGAGCTAGCTTTATAGGCCAGACCTCATGATCCTATATTGCAACCAGAAGACTAATCTGCAGATTTTCACCTTCACAGAAGTGTTTATGCATTTCATAGCCGCCTATGTGACAGATGCTGCAATTTCCCTCCTTCCATCTGTTTCAACTGTACACGCAACAGTGCTTAGATTGACGCCCACTAGTGCTAAAAGGTGTCGGGTTTTTCATCAGACTTCTCCTTACCAGAGTAGTATGCAAAAGTCAAATGGGATGAAGTCATCTGAAAACTTTTTATTCTGATTCACAGAGCAATTATTCCAGACATGTAACCACCTTTCCTGAAGGCAAACTTCAAAATTCATTCCTTTCCTGCAGAACTGGCAAGTGGGTGGTTCTGTGTTTTTTTTTTTTTTTTCTTTTTAGCCCTACTATAGCAACGGGAACTGAAGGCAATAGTATGTCATGTCAAGACAGCTGAGTTATTCATTGCTGATCAGATTATCTGATGAATTTGACCATTTCTTGCAAAATAAATTATTCAAAAAGGTATTAGATGAACAGATCTAATTCCAGGTACAACCATTCTATAAATTTTATACTTTTCCCTTTTCTGAGAAATTCAGTCTAATGACTCCATACTTAAAATAGAGTAAATCCATGACTAACACCATAAACATCGCAATTAAAAATCGTAAGTATTTATCCAAGTGAGGCGAAGGACTCTCATAAAAAAAGAGTGGATAAAATACTTTAAAACTTTGCCTACATAAGTCTTGCCCTATAGAGGCCTTCTGTATGTATGCAAAGCAGTATGTTATTTTATTCATTAGTATCAATATGAGACTAGATCCAGCAAAATGGTTGAGACACCAAATGCTACCATAGTGCTCCCTCTCTGTCAGCTGAAGTAAATTGACTCTAAATAGTCGAGGTAAGTACACCATGAGATACACGATGATTTAGTCTGATTATTATAAAAGGAAGACACACATACAAAAAAAAGAAATAACTGAAGGAGGCAGAGGTACAAAGTAAGAAGAATGACTGTGGAAATGGAAGTGATTTGTGTTCTGAGTTATCGAGTCCTGTTAAAATTGTGTTTATAGTTTGTTCAAGAGTCAGCCAAGGGAACTAAGTAATCTAACAACCTGTACTCCTCCTAAGAATCAAACACTTGTGTTTATGAAACAATCTGTTCAAAGAGAAAAGAGAAACTCTAGAACTTAATTGAAAAGAGGTCATCTTAAATGTTGCCTGTTGAGGAAGAGCTAATAAAAGAGATGTGAAAAAGACCTTTGAATTGTTTTCAATATATAATGAAGATAAGAACTCAAGTAGTCTTGGCCTAACATTTTAGCTATGTTAATTTGCCTCAGTTAGCTAGGGAGCACATTATGAACTCAAACATATAACATTCCTGCTTTAATTTGGTTCAGATCAGATGTTCTGTGACCATGAAAGCATATACATGGAATATTTTTTACACTACTTTCCTCTACAGAAAAAATACATCATAAACATCTCACTATTTAAAAATGTTAAGGTAATAGAAATAATCAAAACCTTTACTTCTAAATTCTATTAAAAAATACTTCATTACAAACAATTCAAACAGACTTTTGCTTTCAGATAAAATATTGTGCACTTTCAGTTTTACATTTTTTAAATTTCTCTTCATTTTAAAGAAGAATGATAATATAAATAAGAATAATAAACTTCATTTGGACACTTTCTCACATTTTACTTCAATCTAAAAAGCAGCTCTTTCTCCTCATTGGACTTCTTGACTGAACATTGTTTTAAAGAAAGAAAATAAGATTTTTATTATCAGGGGAAAAATAATGTACATTTCAAGAGTCTTTATAGTTTCATATCTTGCATGACAATATGATAAAGGTTATTTCATCGTGTACAAAAGAATACCCTCTATTATTAAACTTTAAGTTTGAGGTATTATGAAGTTTTCACACTCACAAATCAAAGGAACATTAATTTTTAAATTTGCCAGACACTGAAAATTGTATTAAGTATTGGATTCTCCCTGACTTCAAATGGAAAGATGGGACTGAAATATCATGAAATACGTTTTTTTTTACTTTATGCAATGGGATTTCTGATAGACATTATATTGCTAATATTAAGTTATAAATTTTCGTCTCTCTTCTGTCCTGGATTGCTTTCTTGTGATGTCCCAGAAACAAGAGATTTATAATTCATGAAGTAAAATATAGACTTGAAGATCTCTTGAAAGGACAACAGGCAATGGGCACAAACTGAAATACAGAAAATTCCATCTGAACAGAGGAAAATACTTTTTTACTGTGATACATTCCAGTTAGCGTAGATACTAGCTACCCTCACAGATTATCAGATTTTGACCAGGTATAACTTAAGCATCCCTCACCCATTGCTGCTATCCAGGTCAATTCATTCACCTTTTAATCCCTGTGGACACACAGAACAAGCTGCTACTTCCTCAAAGAGAAAAATGTAATTATATATTTGTCTGCTGTCATTTCCCTCCTTATATCAAATCTTAATGATTCACTCCTTTCAGTCTTACTTCCTATATCTTAGAATTGTTTTTTATTTGGTCTTGTTTATGTTTCTTTTTTTCAAGTATCTATCTGATCAGTCTAGTTGCTGTCCTCTGGATTGTTCCCAATTGAGCCTGTTTGTGGGTAGTGGAAGGATTTTTTTTTTTCTTATATATAACTCCTATTTATATAACACAGAGAAATGTGAGTTTTTCACAGCCGTGTGACATTGTTGACTGATAATCACTTTTAGAACTAAAATATCCCCTAGGTGACATTATGCAGAACTATCTAGACAATCATTCCACATCTTGTAGAATATTCTTAGTAACTGCAGCACTTTGCCCTCATCCTTACTAAATTGTTTTCTATTTTTTGAACATTTCTCCAGCTTGTCATGATAATTTGAATTCTGTTCCTGCCCTGCAAAGCACTTGTAACTTTTTCAGTTTGTTATTGTTAAATAAATATACTCCAAATTATTGTTAAAAAAGAAACGGTATCAAACTGAAAACAGACATCTGCATAACCTGGTTTTATAAGGTCTTTGACAGTGAACAATATGTAACCATTCTTTTTTTTTTCTGATGCTCTGTCCGCACATTTTACAGTAGTTTTATCAATACTGTGTTTCCCTACTTTGATTATGATGTCAGCTGAAATAGTATTAAAAGTTCTAGTGCAATGAAGAAAAACAATATATTTCACCTCTCTCTTCCACAAGGAATAGTCAGAAATAATATTAATTGTTCTTAACAATGATTGTTCTTAACAAATCTGGCTCCTACCTACAGGCTTATCTTCTACAAACACAATTTTTACAAATAGATTGGTTGATTTTTGATTCTTAAACTGAAATGCTTTATATACATTCCATCTTACCACTTGAAGTCCTTCAAGTGGTCTCCACGGATGCATCCTTGCATCCTTTTCCAGGTTTTTGATGGTTCTGTTATCCTTCTTCATTTTCCAAAGAGTACCAACCGGTATAAATACAGAATTACTTTAATCAATTACATAAAGGCAAAATTATTCAGAATGCTTCAAGCTTATCTAAATTTTTAACCTATATATGTTTCTATTCTAAGTTGAATTTCAGCCATTATATGATCAGTGCCAATTGTGTTTGTCATATGCTACAGTTAGACTCTGCAAGGGAAAGGCCCAAAGATAATAGCGTTCTTGTGCCCACCAAGATTTTTTTATTAGCTTTGCCACTAGCTGAATAATTGACCAATTCTTTCTTAGCCTTACCCATACTTCGAGTCATTACTGCTAATGACTCAAACCTTTTTTATCTTCTTTTAATACTCTTGCAAGTCATAACTTGCAATTTCCATGCACATTTCCATTTTTCATTTGAGTACTTCCTCTTTCTGGATCAAAACTCATTTCACATATTTCACAGTGCCGTGTTGCTCCATTAAAATCAATGAAGGAATGCAAATTTGCCTCAGAAGATGGAATTCAGCTTACCCAATGCTAGCTATTAAGAAAGCAAAGCCATTCCATTGTAGTTCCATATGTTTTTCTCATAACCAATGGTGAGAAATAGATTGATATGACAAGATAATTTTTGACCCATTCTAAACTGGGCACCTGAAATATAGAGGTTAAACTGTCCTTTGGAGGTGCTCATTTCCAGTGCTGATTTCAGTCTATATTCATCACACCGAGGACATGATTCTGAACTTCAGAAAATGTGAGGGATCTAGCTAGATCCAGTGTTTTTTACTCTGTGCTAGTTGTGAAACCTTCATCGGATTATTTTGTACTGCCTTACATGTATTTATTAACTTAGCTTACAATATCTATGTGAAGCAATGAAAAAACACCAAAGAAGATATCTCTTCTCTAGCACAAAACAATGCTACTCAGCACTTTAAGACAGTAAATATTTTGTACATAACTCAAAATGTAGAATATGCAATTAAGAAAATTACCTGAAATAAAATGGGGAAAGCCTGAAATAGATTCAAACCTTAGCTATCTTATTCTGAAAAATGTAATTTGTGACTTCTAATGCAAAACTGCTGGTGACATGAGTCCTAGGAGAGGTGGAGGAAAGGTAGAGAAAGCATCTGATAGTGTTGAGACAATAATGCTGACTGGCCAAAATATCTTTTTTTTTTTTTTTTTTTTTTTACGGAATCTGGCATTGAGAATGGAAACCCAGGTCAGTTGAAATCCAGTGCTGTCTTCAGGAAGCTGCTGACACTAAGGAAAAAGAAAATGGTCTTGATCCTCATACAATCATATAGACTCCTTCATACCCCACTCAGGAAAGAAAGATAAAAACTCTGTGCTGTCAGTCATGGGCACCATTTTGAGTGATGGGTGTGTTACATTGTGCACAGCCCCGGCCTTTCAGTTATCCATACAAAAAGACTTACTGAAGCTTACTGTATTTTCTCCTCTTGCCCATGTGTCATTCTGGCATTTCACCCAGGCAGGTGCAGGACGCAAACACATGCAACAACCACGGGAGTTCACTGTATTTATTTCTGTATAAATACAAACTATTTTTGAATATCTTGAAATATTGCAGCTAGCTACACTAGAATTAATAAGTCAAACCTTTCCATTCCCACCTCTGTAAAATGAGATGATAACATTTTTATGTTTCTATGTTTTATGTTTTTATTCTTTGAGCTGAAATTGGTGTTTTCAAAGTGCTTCAGAGCACTACGTTTTAAACAAAGATTCACAGATATTTCACTGAAGTATTATTATCTCAGTGGATTTTATTGAATACTGTGCACATTAATACGGTCTTACACTCCATGTACAAAATCTAAAAATTAAATCAAATAATTTTTTTAAATATATAATCTGTCGTGGGAGTTTGGAATGTGAAATTATGTCAGGATTTAGACCTTGCAGCTTGAAGCTGATGAACATATGTACAGATTTCTAGAAGGAGGCTTTATATTTCAGAAATATTACTTAGATACGAAACCTAAATAAATGGAAAACACAGTTTACTGATCTACATGCTGGAAGGGTAGATTTTAAAAGGTATGTGTCTGTCCACCCACTATTGCACAAGCAGTCAAGATCCTAGTCATGAAACTATTTTTACCACTAGGAGTTTGGTCTTTTAGCCACCCACATTTGTCTTTAACTTCTCACCTGTCAACAATGTAATTCACACCTTTGCTTATGCCCCTGACCTAAAGCCAAGAATAATATGAAACTAACAACTTTTTTTATTATTTCATTATTTCTCCTTATGATTTATTGTCCGGTTTTATTTTAAGAGAGGTTTACATAAAATTATTTGTGCAATAGTATTCTTAAGAAAAACAAGATTTCTGAGAAAAAGATTATATTTAAAGTATTCATTAAGAAGTAAAGTGCAACTGCGCTCTTTGGAGTTACTGATTGAAGAAAAACTGTTAATTTTTATTCTTTCTTTGCAGAATGTTGCCTACTTTTGCACTGGTTCTGCTTGGGGACCTCTCAAAAACAGAAGTAGCTGATCCATCCTAAAGATCCTCCATGCACTCTTCAATGCACAGTGACTAACAGGATTCTCTGCTATCTTATCCAAATTCTTTTGCAGTTCAACTGTTCCACTTTCCCAGTCTTTAGGAAAGCTTGAATGTTCAGCCATCCTTATGCTGGCTGTTCATCTGTCTTTCAAGCAGATTACATCCTTTATCACAGAGATAGGAAATTTTCTTAACATTTTTACAGAGGGATCATTGTTAAGGTCGGAGTTTGCTTGGAAAGGGGGCCATGTGACTACTGCCTCCTAATTACTCTCTTGAAGTTCATCCTAACCTTTCTGTCTCTAGCATTGATATCCACAGATTATAATATATTAAAGAATCCTCCTGATTATTCGATCTGGCCTTAAATTAAGGATCTGCTATGAATTCACTAGTATTTGGACTAGAAAAGCAGCTAGCAACTGTAGTCTGAGAACCAGTAATGGTCAACAAGGCAAATTAGGCTATTTAAAGATGATTCTCATACCATAGTACTGAGATAATTAAGCAAATGTATGTATAATAAGAACATACCTTGACAGGACAATAAATTTGTAAACCTGACATTCGACTGCAAAATCTCAGTAACTTCTGAATTACAGTTTAAAAGATGTCTTATGTCACTTTGTATACTTACAGAATCTACCATAAAGCTGAAATTGCTACATTACTCATTAGTCAGATAGTGGCTGTTACTCCACTGGCCACTCCATTACTGTTAAGAACATGTTTTTAATATTTCTTGTGTGAATGCATGCAATTTTAACTTCCCATCAGAAGCAAAAAGTCCTAGTGTTCTCTAGTTATGTTAAATGTGGCAATCAGCTATGAGCTTGTTCTTATATCTCAAAGGAGTTAGCTCAGGTGTTCCAGATGAATATATCACATCGCCGTTTTCGCTGAGTACATGGCTAGTTTGTGTAGAACTCTTAAATTTATTTAACATATCTCACTATAAAGCATTTTAGCAGACTCTAAGTTCTTCCCAACTCCATAAATATATGAAGTTGTGACTGCTGCAAACTGCATCAGAAAGCCCTATTACTGAAGCAGTTACCATCTGGATTCATAGCCTGGGCTGTCCACAGACTATTGGAGCTCTATTGTTAAGTGAAATACATCTACAGAAAGCATTATATATATTTTTTTCTTCTATCCAATATGTGCTGAACCTAAAGTGAATTCAAGGCACTATGACCACTTTTCATATTGTATAATATGTCACATTACAACTCCTGTACTTAGTTTGAGCGACTTTTATGAGAAACAACTCCTAAATGCATTACTTATGGACGAAATAACTCAAGTTTCTGTCCTGCAATTGTCAGACGCTTCATAGCTTTGACAGTGGACAGCAAATATGTCATAACATTAAAGTATTTCTGATAATACCTATGCAGCCATTGAGGAGTTACATTTACCCATAGCAGCACAAGCACTTTGTCAATCATTGCACACAGAGTCATCCACAAATCTTGATGGTTCCATGTCAACAATATTCATTCAGAAAGGACATGTAAAGATTTGCTGTCACCATGAAAACACTTTTGCATGAATTACAAGCTGTATTCTTACTTACTAGTCATTCGCTGTTGTCAGGTGATTTGAAAAGTCTGTCCTTAAGTCTGACATGTGAAACATGAATACAGAAGGGAATAGCCCTAGACAGAGTGTACAAACCATGTGACTGTCACATGCCCTGTTTAGTCCATCATTCATGAATGATTATGACCAAGATGATGTAGTGAAGGTGAAATGTATCAGATTCAGTGCTTATGAAGTCTGATATTTTGGGCTTTTACAAGTAAGGAGCAAGTTCAATATACTATGGGGAAGATGGGAGTTTTTTGCCTTTTATAGCCGTACAATAATACACTTTTGGCAATGCAAAATGATAAGAGATTGAAATTACATGTTACATTTTACATTTTCAGAAGCCCTACCTCACCTTGTACATAATCTCATTTATGCCTAAGGATAACACAGGCCAGTTTAAGTTAAAACCTCATCAAAAATATGTTCAAATAATATTTTAAATATGCTCACTTACTTTATAAATAGAAACCTTGATAATAGACAATTATGTAGACATATATAGTTGCTTATTTTTCTTCTGAACAAGCGCATTAATTACCTCTCAGCTTCCCTCACAGTTGGCCACAATAATGAATTTCAGCATGAATGCCACCTCTGGGTTTTCCTCACCTCTGCCCTGGAGCCCCCCAGCCTTCCTGACTCAGTTTAAGTTCACTGAACTTCGACTAAAATAAGCATCCACTCTAATTTAGTCAACGAGGCTCATTCTAAGGTCAGCAGTGATGTAATATTTCTAATTAATACAGTGATATTAATTTCAGCTTGAATCACCTGCTAGTGTTGTCTTTCTGGACAGATGGATGAGGAGGTTAAGGTTACATGTATGCTAGCAACCAAAAAAAAAAAAAAAAAAAACAGGGCATAGACTGTTTACTGTTTTCTGGACTGAGTCAAATTACTCTCTTACCTGCCAAAACAGACTGGCTGCATCTAAACTGTCATTGGAATGGTATTCCCAAAAGGTGCTTGGATATGTATGGGAAAGCAACAACTGACACAATGGCAGGAACTGCATTGACAACGTGCAGGTATGACTGCATGCTGGCAGTCAGGCTCACATCCTCATGGCATTGCTGGCACTTTCTCTTCAAGACAAAAAATTTGGGAAATAATCTTTTTTAAACATAGCTTTACTGACAGGTCAGAACTAAAATTAAGTTCTATATCCATTAGAAAATTAAAGAAATTTCTCTTATAGATGACAAAGCAAAGCAGGCTATGTGTATTATATTTGTATTGTAGAGTCTAGAAAGTATATTGTATGTAAGAATGAATTCTAAGATAGACTTGTATGCAAAGAGTAATTAAGGAACATCAAAATTTATCATTATTTACATATTGCAACAAAATAAGTGATTTTATTATATGATTTTAATTTATCTCATATGCAGATGCTATGTGATTTTTTTCTTTCCTCTTGACACAGTTATAGATCCCTTTTCTGAATAACAATTATGAAAATGATATTGTCTGATTAACAGCTGTGTAGCTTCCCAATAAACTAAAAGCTCATTCTGTAATCACAGAAATAGTCTTTCTGAGTGCAATGGGGCTATTTGCATGAATAAAGACTTGCAGGCTCAGTCCTTAAATTTGTATTTATAATATCCTAAAGTATAATAAAATTAAATTACAAATGAATCACTGATTAAGTGTCCTTTCAAGTACTATAAAATTTTGTACAGAACTAGAGCTCCCTACTGCTGCTGAGACAAATAATTGCTCAGAAAGGTAACACTAAAGGGTGGCACATATCTGGTGAGAATATAGATTTGGGGATCTAATTTATTCCATTTTTTGATGGAAAATTGCTTATCACGTTTACATATCATCAAAAAAAGATATCCAGGGTCCCTGAAACTCATGTTGGCTCCTCCTCAGGCACTGCAAAGACAGCATTGGAAATGGGTCTGGAAGAATTTGGGGATATGAATTCTTCACTAGAACAAATGAGGGACACCTAGTTGAGCCTTAGTCTCATGGAAACAAGAGGTTCTCATCAGGCCACCTTAGGAACTTTTAGATACAGAGAAATCACGCAAGGTAGGAAAACTCCGAGAAAATTGGAATTTCAAAGGGGAGCAGAATGTGCATGTGTGTGCAGGGGGACCACTAGGTACACCAGAACTTATGAAACTCTTTAGTAAGATTCTGATCCAAGGCCTCTCATAATGATTTCAGAGCCTCTCAACAATTTTGTGGTACTTGCATGAAGATACAAGAGTAGAAACTTTGCTTATTTGCTTAATTCATTTCAGGATGCTGTAGAAAATCACTCCTTCAATAGTACTAATGCTGCTAGTCACAAAAAAAGAAACATAAATGTCATATTTCAAGAAGGACACTGCAAGTGAGTAATCACTACTTGCCGAGAAGTCCCACTGCCTTTAAAAATCACTTCTATAATAGCTGAGCCTTGAGGTGTGAAGTGGCTGATCTCTAAGGCTAGTTAGTGCTTTGTTGGTTTTTAACTGGAAAAGGTAGGCGGAGAAGATTCAGCAATGCAAAGCACTTTGCTGAGTGCTTTGCAGGCCAAAATTTAAGTCGAGGCTGAAGCTAGAATCAGGGCTGCTCAAGAGCTCACCTTATTTTTTATCTTTAACCTCACCGCAATTCATACTGAGGTTGACATATGAGCACAAATAGATTAAACTTTACTGACTGAAGCATCTATTTCCTCCTACCACTTACCCAGAAGTGGTTATAGATGCTATAGGCTAGATCAACTCTAACGCTATTCAACCAAAATAGTTTACTAGTAATGCATTAAGGCAAAAAGCTAACCATAAAAGGGTGCTATTTTGGAGCAACTTAAGCCAACAGCACTAGCCACCGAAAGAAGAAAGGGTAGGGCAGGCTGCTTCAAGCCTTTTTAGCTACCTAAGCTTGTCTCATATACATAAGTCAAAACTCTCTATCACTCTGAGTATCCTATAGACTCATTGCTCTAATTACTTCATGCATTTGTACACTTGTTATGTTCTGCTCTGAAACCCCTTCTGCACTGATTTTTTTTCTGGTGTTTCCACTTCTGAGCTTAGCAGAGACCACAAAATTTACTCTATGTTATTTAGCACCTCATGCTAGACAGCAACTTGGCTTTAGGAAGGAGCAGTCAGTGTTTTACTCGCCATTAAACACAGACACCTCTTAAACTGGTCACCGAGTATTTTTATTAAACAAAAGGCTTATTATTGGCTGAGAGCCATTTTATATAAATATTTCTTGGTCAAGATCTAATAATGTAAAACATCCTGAATAACATTAAAAGAATTGTGTAACAAGATTTTTATGTCAGATTACATAAAACTGAGAAATTTAAGGTTGATTAGGTGGAAATTATTCTAGTTTATGAACTGAAGGTTGTTGAAATCTATAAAAAACATACCATGAATTTATAAGCAGAGGTTTTGATATCTATTCCAGATGTATCATTTTAGTCTGGTTTATTGGAGTAGGATGGCTTATGCTACTATGCTGTCTTTCCTCCCAATAACTTTTGAAGTCACTCAACAATTCCAATCATCCTTTATGCTGACATGCAATCATATGATAATTGCAATCTGGATAGAGGGAACAACCCCAGATTATGGCCTTTCCTGAGGAAGAAAAGCATGTATAATATCCCTTCACTTCCTCCAAGAGGAATCAGACTTCTGCCATCCAGCTTCTGTATACTAGCCTAACAATCATCACAAATATAACACCAAGCCACCCATATCAGGTAATAAAAAAATTGTCTGTGTCAGGAAGAAAGAAAATATAAGGATATACAAAATAAAATTCTCAGAAGTGAAGGCTTCACTTCGCTCTCTATTGAATAACTTATTCTTTCAAAGCTTAAGTTTTTCTTTTGTTCCTCATCAACACCTCTCACATTTTTTGAGAAAGAGAAAGAGATCAGATAAGATGCACAATACTAGATGATTTCTGTTTTCTTGTTTGTTTGTTTTTACATTTTAATAGGAGTTCTGAGAAGATGTTAACATATGAAATAATGTTAAATAGTACTAAAGAGACCAACCAGAGTGATAGAGACCAACCAGAGGATGTAGTTCATGCATATAATGAAAAATGTTTTTAAGTTGGTTGAATTTATCATGATTTATTTGACGAAAATGACAACCAAGTTAAAATATGGAATATTTTTCTAATGGACCTTAAGAATGGACTAGCCTTTTAGTGTTTAGAGGCAAATCTAATCAAGGGATATTTCCATAAATCACTCTTTGGAGTGATAATAGCAGTCTCCTACTCTTTAGTGGTACAGATATCTAATTGTTTTCTAGATTGCTCAGGAAATATTGGATTTATTGAGTTTTATGTGCTTCCATTGATGGCTGATGTCATCTGTCTCAACAGAAAAGTCAGTGAAATTGGCTGAAAAGCAGAAGTGAGTTATGAGCCACCAATGGACTTAATTTTTCTCGGGATTATCCTTCAAGGTAAAACTAATATTGAAGGCTGTGATGGAGAATGGAACTAAGAACATGCCTGTACACAAACAGTTCAGGGAGTTAAAAGAAATAATTAACAGCATAGTGAGATGTAGATTTAAAACACACCAGCGAGCAACACAAACATTCAGTGTAGACCTTTAAACTACATCTATAGTATTAAATTCAGTCATACCTGGGAGTGTTTCCAGATGCTGGAATGCAATTGTCTGTATGAGTAAACTGTTAAATGTTCCTTGGCATAATTTTGGCTCATGCCAACCAGCGCAATGTCAAACCATTCCCAAAGACAGTTTGTGAGCTTATACAGACCAGTTTATTTCCAATAAACAGTTTACATGCAACCACGCTGCTTTGGAGCTAGGAGCGTTTACTAGCATAGATGTGGGCCGCATTGTGCCAGCTGGCCTCAGCACCCAAGAATGTTCTCATGCACATTTAATTTACTAGAGACACGGCACTGGTGAGCGCTAAGAATAATGCTGTACATAGTAGCTATACCATTTTGAATAGTGAATAGTCTCTCACAGACAGAGAAATTATTGTGCATATTCGTATTTGGAATTATTGAAGAGTAGATATTATGATCATTCTTGCTTTCTGCTCTGTGACTTTTCTGTTTATGGAGGTCCTAACAGCGTGATGTCAAGTTATGCAACTTTAAACATACTAAATTTCATTGAAAGTTTTCTTATTTTAAAGGAAAAATAGTAATCAAGATTTTCTCACAGTAGCTATATAGTCAAAATGTGTATATTATTTCATTTCAAAAGATCTCCTCACTCCCAATCAGTAAACATGAAACAATAAGCCTCAATCTGTGAATTAGTTGGTACAAATTATTCTTCTACTATACTTATTAATGGCTCAACATCAGAGGAGATTAAGCTGGGTCTCTCAGGGATCTCTTCTGACTTTGGTATCATTCAATATTTTCATTAATGTCTTGGAGGCTAAAGTTGGGAATACTTTAATTGCAGTTATAGATAAATACAGTTCTGAAAGTAATCAAAATATGTTGGTGGTGTAAGACAATTGTAAATGGCAGAGTCTGTTTCTACCTCAACAGCACAGTGCATAGCAGAAGGTTGATAGCCATGACTAGGAACTCTTGGTATGACCGTCTTTTCAATTAGAAAAAATACTCATAGTGATTATAAATGACATATAATACCAGAAAAAAATATAGAGTCTAATAATATTATGTAAGCATTTCGGAAAAGAAGAAACTACCGTATTCACACATATAAAACCTAAAAACCTCTAAGTTCACAGTTATAGAGAAGGACCTAGGTAGTTTAGTGGATGATGAATTAAATGAGTCAACAACATGACATATTTCAAATACCGTAGATGCTGTCTGGGTTGTATTATTAGGAATGTCATGTTAAACAAGCTAGGCAATTATGTTGCATAGCTTAGAGTACATCAGTGAAGTCTGGAGTATTATTTTCAGTTCCAGTTGCTTCTCAAAAAAAAAAAAAAGCGCAGATAAAAAAGGAGAAAGATTGGAGTAGTTTTATGAAACAGAAATTTAATCAAGTTTGGAAGAAAGTCTCAAGTTGAGGAGTTTGGAAAACATTAAAATATGCAGATTTAATAAATGTTACATAAATTGATTCTGTAAATAGTACATGGTTTAGGTATCTTTATATATTAACCATAACTAAACATAATATTACAGGATTAAATTAAGGCATTAAGACAGAAATTTGAGCATATTTTGTAAAGCTTTGACTTCAAGTTGGCAGTGGAAACAACTGCCAGTGGAGTCAATGAAAACACTGAGCAGATTGAGAAATTGGGTTAATTAATAGGAAAAGGAAAAAAAGTTCATCAGTACTTTCTAGAACATAAAGAACAAAAATTCATATGGTGTAAGATATTTCTAGCCAAAATCTATGTAGAAAAACTCTTCCAGACAGGAAGAGGAAACTCAATGGCAGAGGCAGACTAGCCCAGAGGACAGAAAGATAAAAGAAATAGAGAAACAAGAAAAATTAATACAGAGGGAAAGAAGCAGATGAGTGCTTCATGCATACTTCATGCAAGATCAGAGGAAACACAGGGGTAGATGACACACAGGGATAAGAGGCAGTCAAAGAGAGATGGCTAAGTACAAAAAGCTGTGGGAGAAGTCACATAGAGATGAGCTTAGCAAGCCTGGGCTGTGTGGAAGGAGACAGTGTCATAGTGCAAGACAAGGAAATGCATTTGTGAGGGAAAAGGAGATTTATATATAAAGAATATGAGAATAATGTCTTTTGACACAAGTGCAGTTGTGATGTTGGGAAGGATTCAATTAATGTGTCTATATATGTATTATCTTTCTCTACAGCTGTATGGCCTATTGCAATTAAATTATTCTTCTTGCCTTGTTATGCAAGCCAAGAGCTCTGTAACGAATGTTTATGGTGTCTGTTGCAAGGCAAAGTAATGGATGTAAGCTCATTTCTGGCTTGCATCTATTTTGAACACTGTTCCACTAAGGTTGAGGTTTATCTCATAACTCTTTACTCTTCTCCCAATTAGCTGTCTATTTTAAGAAGTCAGTTGTTTGCATCCCTCTCCAGACAGATAAAAAAAATCCTCAGAGGGTTCCTTCCTTCCTTCCTTCCTTCCTTCCTTCCTTCCTTCCTTCCTTCCTTCCTTCCTTCCTTCCTTCCTTCCTTC
>JAWLRI010000898.1:217600-246026 GCA_034781795.1 Crypturellus tataupa | reverse complement strand
TCCTTCCTTCCTTCCTTCCTTCCTTCCTTCCTTCCTTCCTTCCTTCCTTCCTTCCTTCCTTCCTTCCTTCTTCCTTTTCCTTCTTTCCCTTTCATATTTGGTTAGCTTTCTACACTCTTTGTGAGTTGAATTGACTCCAGAGGGGTTTGATGAACACCAAAGCGGAACGCAGTTGCTGAGCGAGAAGGGAAGAAAAACTGTTATGTGCCAGCCTTTCTCCAGTTGTTAAGTGTCCACTGTTAGCTATCTAAGAGAAACTAATGATACCACTGTCTTATGAAACTACAGGCAAACATACAAGTTACTGTTGTTTTTTTTTTCTTTAAATATTTATTGGAGGCCTACCAAGAACACAACATATTTCACCATGCTCTCTCCTTATTAAAACAGAAGAACCCATTCATTGTTTTTTTTTTTTTTTTTCTAGTATTGTGACTTTCTTTTTCCATACTGTCCTCTGCATGTGACTGGAAACTTGCTAGCATAGACAGTTCACTAGGTGGCACATGGGAAAGTCCTGCACACATAATTATTGTTTTAATTAGTACTAAAGGGAATTACATATTTAAATAACACATACTTTTGGTACTCTGTTTATGGCAAAGCTTGAAGGTTATTAAACTTCTATCAAAATTACTTCAAGGACAAAAAAAAGGGGTGTTTTTCTTCAATATTAACAATTTTTACCTCTTAGTTATAGTCCCTAATCCAATAAATTGTAATAAAATAATAATTCTATGAGGGAGTAAGGGAATAAGGTTCACTCAAGAACAAGATATATCTCTGCATTTCTTATCAACTATTTAATGATTTCTTTATATGTATTATAAAATCCAGGAAAAGTCTAATTTATTGAGTGAATAAATATTTACTAGAAAAATCCTTGTGGATCTCATAATTTTATGATTGAGTCTTGTTTATTGAAATTAGAAACATAATTTATTGCTTATATCATTTAGAGGCCATAATATGGGAGAAGAAGACAAAAGCCAGTTGACAGAAACATTGATGAATTCAGAGTAATGTCAGTCTTCTGTGTAATAGACTAAAAGAATGAATTGTTTAGCTATCATGTGATAACTTGTTCACTCTACACAGAAAAGCAAAATAACAATATAAAAAAAATACTATTCTAAGCACCATAAGTGATGAATGTCAGGTATTCATTGAACTTTTTAATGTTTTGTGATCATTCATTTGTAGGAAAAGGAAATCTCATGTCTTCTATGGCAAATGAAAACAAAAGTAAGAAACTGGAGATTAATTAGAAATAATTGCCTAATAACTGATAAATTGAGATTTTTAATTGAACTGTCAATTTGCGTAAGTGAAAAATATTCAGATAATTTAGAAATAAAACTTATGAATTTTACAGGCTTCAATAAGATAAGCAGTTCTTTCATGACTGATTGTACCTTGAGATCTCTTAGCAAGCAGATACTGAATGCATTTGATTTTATAAATGAACACTTTTGTATGTATCACATGAACTACAAAAGGAAATGCTTGAATATATCACAGAAAGACACAATCTAGCAAGCTCTAGATGCATTGTTAACTTTAATCACAGTACTCAGATACATAAATGTTTGCAAGATCAACACACAATTAAGTATTTAAAACTACAAGGACTGAAGCCATATGATTCTCAAACACTAATTACTTTTCCATTTACAACCATGGAGCCTACATGCAATATTTTCGCAATTAATGTGGATATTTCATTACACTGGGAAAAAAAAAAAAAAAAAAAAAAAGGAGAACTATTTATTTGAAAAATGTCTTTCATTAAAAGAAATATGGAGGAGTTCAGCCTTGGAATTTCACTGATCCTAACAACTAAGTGACATGGTTAAATCATGCCTGTCATTTTACAGATGAAAGGATTTGGCAGGATGTGAATTGCAACTATAAATTTTCAATATATGAGGAGGATAGAAGACAAAGCTTAAGTTCAGTTTTCTAACTCATGATTCTAAGCCATGACTGTAATGGTCCTGACAATTAGCAGCAAGTTTTTATAATATTCAAGCAGCAAACTTGAAGGGTCATTGCTTTTAAATCAAAACTCAGGATTATTTGTGTTGTGGTATCAGAAGTCTGGCACCTCATAAATCCTCTTGTATTCTTAACTCGTATTGACAGGACTCCATTGCAGCATTACATGACTTCTGATATATTTTGTATGGGAAATGTGGTACTCACTGTGGAAGTATTGCAATACTGGAAATTCTCAGAGGATGGCTTTATTGCATTAATAGAGCCAGACAAATAGAGTTTAAGCTGTCTGTTGTTCCACAAGCTGCAAAAGAGGAGACTGAAAGGATGCTAAATGTTTCTTCCTACTAGAACTGGAAGAAAGCTTATTTTTATGACTACAGCCTGACAACTAGATCCTCCATTATGAAAGCTACCCTGAGAGCAGATTAGAACCAAGTCAGTCAATAAGAACTTTATTTCTTAAATGCTCCTTTCTGAATGACAAAGTTCTACGTGCAGAGAATTGCTTCCCCCTACACAGTCTTTTCACGGGGGCCTAGATGCATCCACCTTTGTGCCAAAGACAAGAAGACATTTCCAGAGAGCAATTTACACTCATCCCATTAAATATATACTCATGAATGAAATAAATTACTCTTTGAAGATGCCTATTCCTATCCTGGCTATAAAAGGAGAAGTCTTGAAGGTAAATTGTAAGGAATATCAGATATAGATCAAAGCTTCATCTAAGTGAGGCTACTGTCTTCAAGAACCTATGCTAATAGGACCTAGAAGCTCTTTAAAGTAGCTAGATTCCCTATAGCTACCAAAGAGGGGCATCTTTTTGAAATTCTGCTGTTCTGCCCTTGTCCACAAGCATAGATTGCAGATACCCTCTTGGTGCATGGAAGGATTGCACCAGGAAGAACAGAGATCTCCAGAACTGCAGTAAGTGGGTTTGGGTGGGTCCATGCAGCCTGCTCTCTGACTGCTTATCCCTTGCCATAGATTCTGACCTCACCTTAATTCCTTTCTACCTTAAGCAAATGTCGCAAGATAGGGGCCCTTTTCTGCACAGGGCTTCTTGTTGAGGTTTTGCCCTTCTAAGTCAGCTTAGCACTTTCTAAGACAGTTTGAACCATACATCACTGAACAGACATCATGATACCTGAGAGAGAGAGAGGAGGGAGAAAGGGAGGAAAAAAAAAATAAAACCGCTTATGATGCTACCACTCTACTTTTCTCCTTATCCCTTTATATGAACCTGTGAGGTTATGTGGGCCTGTCACGCCTGGAACCCCATCATCATCTTCCTGCTCGCCTGGTTCCCTGTCCTTCTTTTTAAAGATTCTTGCCAAATCATTTCAATCACTGCTAACTCTTTGATTTATATGAAGAAAGATATCTTTTGTATATAATCACAGTCCTATTGCTACTGTTGGGCTAACTCTCCAATCTAAATATAGTACTAGGAAACACTATAGATTGGATAATTCTGTGCCTATGACTGACTTACTCTAATTTGCCTTTCGAGGCATTCTTACCAAAATCCTTTCTTCCTTCTTGTTGCCACTTTCTTTTCTTCCTTTTCCTTCTTTAGACTCATAGCATATTTATCTTATTTGCCTCAATTTTGGCACATTTGTTCATGGTGGGTTCTCATATTGATTAGAATTTTACTTTTCAGTCCTATTAATTTACTTCATGGAACATGCATTGTTGTTGCTGTTGGTCTTTACATTGTAAGCTTTTTGGACACAAGGAAAATATTTTACTCTATTTTTGTGAGGTATTTAGGTAAGTTTTCATCACTTCAAGAAATAATATTTAGTACATTTAAAAAAATGTTGAACAATTATTTAAATAAAGACCAAGAGAGTCATTAGTCCTTATCCTCATGGTGTAAATAGAATAGCTTAAAACCAAGACTTCTTTGTGTCTCACACCAAAAATTCATGAAGCTCTAATGCTGTATCTCCTAAAATAGTTTAGGAGTGGTTGCCTTCCTCTGAGCCAATGCAGCTTCATGCCACTTTCTTCCTCTGAGCTGGCCTGAGTGGAATAATTGAACCCATAATTTGCAGTTACACTAGCGGGAATACAATTATAAGGATTCTCACTCCTAAAACACATCTTTTTTTCATTTGATTTAGGCACTTAGGAGTCTAATTCCTATTGACTTTCAAATGTGATTTAGCCTCTTGTGCCAGATTTGTAAAGGTATTTAGGTTCCTAATTCCAGTAATCAATGGAAGATAGTAGCCTTTAAAAATCTGGCCCTGAGGTGCGTGGTTTCTATTGACTTTTCTAAGTGTCTAAGACACTTTCAAATTTCTGAGTCACACGGGTGTTTTTGAAAAGTCACTAAATAGTGTCTGTCAGAATACCCCCTCCAATCACAGGGTTAGTAGCAACTGTAGTTACAGTTTGAATGCTTCCAGCCTTTTATGGAGACATCTGGCACTGCCTACAGTTGGAGACACGTCACAGAAAAAAAGTGATTCATTGACTGGACGTGACTACTATATAAGGCACGCTTCACAAACTTATCTTGCTCAAATACCATGATCACCATTACCGCCATTGCAGCTAGGAGCATTCATGTAACTAGCAGCTTTTAGCTGTGTCTACACAAGAAATGGAATATGACTTTTAAGGCACCAGCTGGATAGTCTTTTCCTCTGACAAATTTAGTTGTCAGCAGTTTATTCTATGTAAAATATTAGTAATTAATCTGCTCTCTGAATGTTCGACAAAAATACAGGTCTTCTGGAGCATGGGAGAACTCCAGATTAAACTAAAAAAAAATAAATAAAGATATCTGTAAATCAAATTTAGCAGTGAAAGTAAATTTAATAGTGTAGTGAAAATGCATAGGTCCCTGTATGTGTGTCCTTTACAAGAAAAGTGTGTGCAGAACACCTGTTTTCCACAAACTGTAAACTATGAGCTAGTTTCGGTGCATGCACTTTTACGGATGTCAAATGGATTTTCTGATTCACATTTGAAGAAGTCCATGACTCTTTATATTCAAATAAGAATAGACATTGTCCATTTTTTTATATGAATTATATTGAGTTTGCACGCTTTGGAGCCACGTGTATCTTCAGGCACTGGTATACATATACATATTCCATAGTGCTAGGATGGTAATAGTCTACACAGAAACAGGGTGTGGAAGGCGTTAGCTTAATAGACCTGAACTTATTCTGTGTTAAGCATTTTCTAATTATTCTGTCTGTGAAAACTGAATCAAGGGGAAAAACAAAATGATTTGTGTGTGTGTGTTTCAGATGTATACTTTTCTCAAACACGGGACAAAAATGAACAAATAACAAAATCATATGCATACATGCACAGGAATACAGCTGTGATTTTTATAATGAAATTTTGCAGGCAATTAGCCTGTAAAGTAGTGTTTAAGTAATTTAAATTGAACAAGATGTGGTTTTAAAGCAACTACGGCACATTCTCAGAAGCTACTTTCCATTGGGGTGTTTACTATGCATTGAGTATCGCAGGTTCATAATATGCAATCTGTACTATTATTACAACACAGCATGTCCATGTTCAAAGGGGCCATTACCTTAATGCTGCAAAGTAACAAAAGTAGTGATTTGCTTTCCATATATAAAAACATAAAAGATACTGAACGTGGAAAAGTGTGTTTATGGAGCTTACTCGGTAACTGCAGTAGGAGCTACAGATCCCCTATAGCTATTTTAAATTATTATGCATATGCGTCCATACTACATGTGATAATGACCCTTGGGAACAGCATGAAAAATATAGCTCTGTGTTACAGAAAATGTTGAAATGTAGGAAGCCTGAAGCCCAATATATTTTAAGAGACTTTTGCTTTGTCTCTTTTGATACTCCGTGAAAAACAGATGAAATAATTATTCTAAAGAATAACTATAAAATCACACTAACAGGTACGCTACAAGCAACACAGAATACAAAATACATTATTTATTTTAATGGGTCTTTTTCATAGTTAGCTATTCTGATTGTACTGGACTGGCTATGTCCAGGTCCATTTTTTTCCTAACATGTGCTCTTTTTTTCCCTCCTGGAAATGGTGTCCAGGTGGAGTTTGAGTATTTTGGACAGTCACTGAGAATTCCAGATGCCTGGCAGCTCTGTCGGAGGAACACAGACACATTGGCTACACATGGTCAGGTCAATGTATCTGATTTACTGTGTTCATGCAGACCATCTGCATAGCTCAGGTGCAGCAAGCCCAATGCTTCCTGGAAGCACATAAATGTGGGTCTTCTGGGAAACCCTGCTGAGAAAAAAAAAGTAAACCTATAAATTACCCAGACCAACAGTATACCTCAGTTCATATCAAGTTAGAGAACTTCAGATAGAGGCACTCAGTTCCAAGCATTGCTCTGGACCATTGCTATGCTCCAGAGCTTCTCACTGAATAAAGTTAAAATTGTCATCTCCAGCAGTATCACTTCTGCAGTTTTACTGAGATGCTTATGAAAAGATGTGGAACTGTTTTCAGGGAAAAAAAAAAAAAGACCTAAAGCAATGAATGGCCTATAAAGTCAGCACATCACAAGGGCACAGCTTGGAAAGCAGTGTATATCAAGACACAGGAAAGGACAGATCCTTAACTGGAAATTCGGTCTTGAGCTGCTCCACCGTACTAAGGTATTTTGGCAAGTACTGCGTACAATATACTACCGTTCAAGAACACTTCTACAACTCGTTACAACAATGTGAGAGAGTTATTTATGGAATACCAGCTTAGGAAACACTTTATTCACCATTGACATTCTGTCCCAAATCTAGTCTGAACTTTTAACATTCCTGACTTTAATGTTAACACCAGCTAAATACAACTTTTTAACTTACTGGTTTAATAATGTATGGGGTCTTCACATCCAAAATTAGTAACAGATGGTGAGGCAGGATTCATTCCCAATCCTAAGGAGCACTGTACTACACTTTCTTTTCTCCAAAAGTGATCGAGAATGCAGCTCAAATATATAGGGGTTCAGATTGCTTCTCATGGGGAAAGTCTGGTTTGTGCAGGATCCCCTAAATCATTATTGTACTTCACTGCTTCCTAATATGTAAATCTAATTATCAGTAGAGTTATGGATGAAAATTAAAGCAATGACTTTAAGAAATGTTATACATTCCAATATTTTTAGCTACTTCTGTGCCAGCAGCATAGATTCTCAATACATCTAGAGCACCCTGAGAAATGTTTTAGCATAATTGCAGTGAATAAAAATTAGCTGGTTGTATGTTATAATTAGCTCGCTGTATGTTATTTATAAATGAGACAGCAAGACAGGTTATTATGTTTATTTATTATTTTCTTTTTATGCAATTTCTCCAAAATACTTCAAGGTATCATACAAGAAAATGTTTACATTCCAAGATAATAAAGGAATTTTAGAGTAATCTATGTGGAAGAAAAAGAAAGGTATATCTATCTCTCTCTCTCTATATATATATATATATACAGAAACATATATAGATAATATATGTAGAATTTTGAGGCAGTAGCAATACATAATATACTTAATTTCTTCTTTTGAATCAAATACAATGTATATTCCTACCTCTCCTGGATTCATTTTCCCTTCCATTCACTGTCTTGTCTCAGAAGTAACATCTTTCTTCTCTTCATCTGTTGAATCACAGGTACCCTGCAATCCCTGAAGCTTATTTTTCATTTTTATTCTTTCCTTTTATCAACAAGTTTGGAATTTCTTTTTTTTTTTTTTTTTTTCTTTTTCTTTTCCTAATGTCACAAACATGATTTAAGCTTTTCACTGTGTGGTGTGTGTAGTAGTGGGATCAATATCAATCGTCAACTGCACTTTCTTTTCATTTGAATTAATTGATCACTTTGTTTTTAACTTTTTTCTGAAACTCTTCTCTAATCTAAATGCTTTATTGTCCGGCTTTCCTCTTTTGCATATTGAAACAGTTCCTACTAAAGTTTCTAATTGCCTTTTCTTGCCAGAGCCATGTTCTATCTTTATCTGTCATCTGGTTTTGATATTTTTGAACTTTCCTTAAATCTTGTCTCACTTGGCTTCTATGATCCTTTCCTGGATGTGCTCCTGCTTTTAACTGCACTTTTGGTACATTCTGCAAAGGAATAACTTCATCCTTCTGCCAGTTTATGATGGTGGATCTATTTTCTGTGCTACCCTCTATTTTATACTTCATTGTCTTTCCACAGATAATTTTATCTTCAAATGCAAACTGATTTAATTCTATGTCTTCTATGACAACTCATAGTTCTTTGCCCACGCAGGTCTCCTCTTTCACAAATCAAAATACTGTTTTGTCTCTTTGATACTTTCCTGAAGACACCTAGTGATCAGCTCAGATTCTATATGTCTCCATTATTTTATTTCTTCTGCCAAACCAATGGAAATCCTATCAATAGGACTTATCATATAGTCATCACATTAACTGATAGACCTATCACCTGTCATCATATTAACTGATACCAGTAACTAAAGATGAGCAATCATTTGGAATTCCTTAATAGCTAATGAAGATAAATAAATACTTCTAAGGTAATTTAGTTATTTTGTTTGTTTTTTTTTTCTCTGCTAGGTGCTTGCGTCTGGACTATATCCAAGTACTTTGAAACATCTCTAGTTCTTTTCTATTCATTTCCATATCTCTTTCTTCCAGACTATTTCCTCTCATTTGCCATTTCAGTTCACTTCAAGTCCTTCTGCAAGGCCCCAAAGTAACAAATACATTCTATCTTAATACATTCAAAATCTTTCTGTAAAATCATTTTGATAGCTTGGTACTTTCACCATCTCCATCCCTGTCTTTGATTTTTTCTTTTGATTGAACGTTCTTTCTTGCACTGAACTCTTGATGACCTGCTTTCACATTCAAGGAAAGGCTTTCATGGCTTGTATTAGCCATTTTCATTCTGCAGAGTCCAGTTGCTAATTTTTTTGCTAGGTTCTCCTTGTTTTCTCACCTTTTCTTGATTCACATTCAGAAAAGTTTCCTTGTGAACATCTGCAGAACCAATTCACTATCTTCATTTAACTCATTCTTTAAAACTCTCCTTTTCCCTGAAGCCTTCAAAATACTTCCCTAGTGCAGCAGCTATATGCTAGTGCTCTGTGCAGCTGCTAGTGCTGAGCCAACTGCCTGTAATGCCAGCCAAAAGGCCCCATTGTTTCCTCATTTTTCTACTGTAAAAAATTGAGCCCATAAATTTCCCTAAAGGTGAGTTCAGTTATTCAAAGTGGTTAAGAATTCATAAAAGTGTATAGTGGTTTGATGGAAGACTGTGAAAGTAGGAAGAGAACAGAAAATATTTTCTCCAAATAACAAGGAAATTTAATGAAGTTCAATGGTCAGAAAAATGTGTATTAAGGACAAAATTATGAGGCCAAAAAATCAACGATTCCAAACTAACATGACAAAAATAAGGCCAAATTATTGAATAAAATAGTATGAAATAGTATATTTCATCTAAAACTTCACTCTTCATAGCTTTGGAAATCTCTTCCCATTCAGTGGATTCAGTTGGGAGTCATGAGGAAAAAGAAAAGGCAATTTGTTATTTTTATCATTATCATTATTGTCATCATCACCAAAACTCTTTCTTTAACAAGCCATGATCGCTAGGATGTCCACATTAAGGATTCCTGACTAGTGATCCACATGGTAGCCAGGTCTATCCATGACCATCTTTAAATGTTTTTCATCTTTCATCTTTTTTTCTGTTTCCCTCATACTCCTCTTATTGTCCTTCTTCCTTTTCTTATCCTGTTCCTTTCTGTGTTTAAATTCTGATATCATAACTTCAACAGAAGTGAAATGGCAAGGATAATGAAGGAGGTAAATTTGGCAAGATCAGTCATAGAAGATCTCAGAAGAGTTAAAATTTAAGTCCAGAGTAAAAGTCATGATGCTAGAACTGCTTGTCCATAGCTGATTGACCCTGCTGAAATGTTGTGAAGACCACTCAGAGAACTACTATACTCATCTTTTGCTCTCCCATTTCTTTTCATTCATGCCATTTTAGAACAGGAAAATATGAATTATCACACTGATTCAAAGTTCAGAGGTAACAATATGTTTTCAACTGTGAGAGAATGGGGCTACATCTGACTTGCTGAAGGTATTTACCACAGGGAGCAATTCATGGCCTCAAGGACTACAGAACGGCTCACTGCCTCACAGCTCGAAACTTCCTCCAGAGGAGACTAGTTTTGTTCACATAGCATAACACTTAGCTTGAATTTTCTGTGGATCCTATTTGGCCTCTCTCAGAATGAACAGTGAAAAAGGCCATCATACACATCTTTTCTTTTCTCTCTCTTTGATTTTATTTTATTTTATTTTATTTTATTTTATTTTATTTTATTTTATTTTATTTTATTTTATTTTATTTTATTTTATTTTAAAGAGCTTTAAACAATGTAAAGCTCTTGTACCCTTGGAGATTTTTATAGCATGAATTCAAGATTATGTTAAGTCTTTACTAAACATTAAGTGCTTGTTAGTGTATGGATTATGTTAGTATACTTGACTCTCTGGGCCCATTCATTCCTTCAAAACGAAAGCAGTGATTCTAGTGGGTATTATTTGCTATTCACTTTCACTTTTTGAGACAGATTGTGCAGTGCCTAGTCATGGAGGTCCTTCTCCATGATCATAAACGTAAAAAAAAAGAAAAGGAAAAAAAGCAGTTAATGCTACTATGCGGACTTGTTTATTTTGCTGAGGTATTCGGGAATGATTTCCAATTAGAATCAGAAGCTTCATGTTTTATTCTTTACAAACAGCCACAAACCTCACCACAGAGACCACTGTGCCTTTGTCCCTGATGGAAAGGTCCCTCCAATCTCTTCCCAGCAGACAGAGATATACACACAAAGCTACAAAGAAAAGAGCTCAGATAAGTCTCTCGAGCTATGCGGTCCCAGGTTAGGGGACAGGTGTTTCCAAAAGTTAGGAATTTGGGAATGGAGGAAGAAGTGAGCTCATTTCCATGAGGACACTTTGCCCCCAGGCAGGCTCGTAACTCACTGCTGAAGGCTTTCTCAGGGACTAGCCATCTGTCTGAGGGTGACCTATTAGCTGAATAAGTTACTCTGCCACAGAACCCATGACTGTAGCCTTATATGACCCAAAATACATTGCTGCATCTGACTCATCATTACTCCTTTCCACAGAAGTTAAAATTTAGTTTCCAGATCAGTCTGAGGCCAAATAACAGAAAAAACCATCATTGCTCTATACATTGCCAAAGGTGAATAAATCTTTTAAGTATCTCTTAAGCATGTGATTATGTTACTATGTTTATAATATAATCTTATTTTATAGGGTTGAGGATGGGTAGTTTGCATAATTAACTGCCTAACATTACAGTCAAATTTCCAAGACAAATTAAAAAAAATAATTTATTCTAAGAGCACAAGTCTTTCCTTTAGGGTACTTGGTAAGCTTTTCATCTTACTTTCTTCATTGTCTTAGAAAAGTGTAAGTTCTCCAGTCACTCAGAACTATGTTTTTCTATGTCTCTTTTGAAGTAGTTCTACGATGTATAAATAATTAGCTATTCACTGGGCAAGAGAGATAAGATGAAAAAAAGTTAGGATCTTACAGAAGAGAAGGTACCCTATCTGGAATTAATTTCATCATCTAACTGCTTGGTCTACTTGCAAAAATTCTAGATTAATCATCTAAAGATAATCATCTAAATTTGCTTTATCATCATCAGAAAGAGACTTGGCACTCAAATTCATCCTCAGATAGGTCTTTAAACTTAGATATGTCTTTAGCCTTACATAGGTCTTAATGGCAATGTTTTCCCATTGACTATAAAAGGATCCTAGAGGATTGTTCAGATATCTAAGAACAGACAACATAAATCTCACTCTTACATTCCAGTTTGTGCCTTGATGATCACTTCAGAGCAAAACACAAAAAAAACCCAAAAAATGATGACCAAAAATATGTTTCCTCTTTGAGATATCCCATGCCCAAGTGAAAAATTTGGGTTAATATCTAAGACTGTATTCCTCCTCCCATTCCTTCAGCTAAAATGATTTCTCCTTACTCCTTCACAAACTGGTAGCATTTAGATGACTGGTACTCTTTTCTACCACTTAAATTACAAGATCTTCTAAAACCTCTTGATTCCTTTGTTTGCACTCATGAAGGAGATTCAGTTGTTCCCTATGACTTCTTCCTTGGGTAAAAAGACATTCTGGTGCCATCTTTGACAGATGAACTGAAATGTTGGACAGTGCTGATTGACAGCATAATCTGAACCCTGCCCAGCATAACCAACATCAAGATGGACGGATCATGGTGTGAACCCTGCTCTGTGACCACTGGCTCAGCAGCCCCAGTTTGGATTACCCTCTAAACATCAGGCCTCAGTCCTGATGTTCTTATAATCCTTCCATAATCCATCACATCTAATTATATTAACTTCTTCACTTTCATGTCATATGCCTCACTATTTCTGCAAGAGAAGTCAAGATTTCCAAAGGCGAGCCTGTTGTTTAAAGAAAAATGCACTCAAATGCTGTTTTTTTTTTTAAAGTTCATCATTGTATCCAACTTAGCTTAGCTATTTAACAACATAGTCATATTACCATCAGCAGCTAGTAAGAACAATGTATTTTCCTCTGGCTTTTTATTTCTCATGGATTTGTAAAACTGAGTTAAAATGCTTTTTTTCCTTTCTTAGCTGAGAATTCTGCTCAACAACACAGCTGACGTAAAAATGAGTTGAAAAGAAGTGTGAGCTTTTGTTGGAATCTGGCTGGAAAACATTGCTTAGTGGAAGGCAAAAGTGTTCCTACTTTTTTCACAAATACTTTACAAGGCAAGGAACTTTAAAGACGAATGACAGCAAAAACTATTGGAAGATTAATGAGGATCCCTGCAGCCTGGTCTTTTATGGATCACCAGCTTTCCTTTCATCAGCTGTATTTACTCAGCAAGTAAAACTACTACTAAAAAATATGAAAAGCCCTTCCACAAGCTTGCTTAAAGGTAAGAGACCCTAAACAAAAGAGTTAACAGCATTCTACCAACAAAGAAAGCCCTGGGGGCAGGGGATGTGTGGGAGAGCCTTAGGAAAACCTTCATTTTTCCTGTCAATTAGTCATTCTGCTATTCATTGCCATGTAGCTCCTGAACCATCCTATCACAAATGGAAAGACAGCAACGCAGGGTACTTAATCATATTACTGATTTTGATCTTTTGTTAAGCAATATTCTGAACCTCTTGGATTGTCGTTAAACCTAAAATGCATTTATTGCATATAGCATTTAAATCCTTTTGGATGAAAGTGTCTTCTGGTGCTGTCACATACTAGTGAAGGTACTTGAGCCTACTAAACCTTATATTGATCATGGACAAAAAAAAAAAAAAAAAAAAAAAAAGTTGTGTATGATATACATTTTTAATGACTTGTCTCAGACCTGGCATTAACTCATAATAGATTATATTTGTAACTTATTACAACAAATGCAATTTGTAATGATGCAAAATAGTCCATGGAGGTAGAATTCTATTGACAGAATTTTATCGTGATTTTGCTATACTCTTGACGACTTAGTGGCAGTTCACATTCTGCTAAAAATGATCATTCAAAACAGACCACTCCTTTTTTTCAGCCAGAAGCTCTTACATGTTCTCTATTTATCAACAGTAAGGCTCCACAAGACAAGAGCAAGCTCTCTAATAACTGAGAAGCAAGGCCAGAAGGTAAATTCAGCATTTACCAAAAATTTTAACACAAAGCTAGACTCATTGCTACATCTGTACCAAGAAACAGAACAGAACAAGGATGTGGCTTTAAGCATTGATCTATATATACTTCATACCATTCACAACTGCTGGCACATGCTCTGAATACTGGCTAGTGCCAACGAAAGCTGTCTTGGACTATGCCTAGTCTGGTTGATAAAACAGGCAGGGTTGTTTCTAGGAGAGTTCAGGCATAGAAACATTGATCTGGCTAAGCATTTTTTTTTTCTGAAATAAATTTTCAATATAACAATTAGTAAATAAGTAGCTAAAGAGTTTTATCTAAGATGCTTTGCAGACAAAAATTCTAATTTTATTTTTTCATTTGTCTTTGAAAGAAAATAAAATTACATTGTCATTAAAAAAAACTCCACTAACCAAAATATATATTGTTTTTCTTCTTTTGCATTCTGTTAGAAAATCATTGATAAAGATGGAAAAGTGAAATCTCCTTCAAAAAGATTCTTGAAAATAAAATTATTGTGCTGACCAGCACAAACTACATATACATTTACATGCACCATCATCAGCCAGGTACTATGGAAGATGGAATATCCTGCAGATTACCAGGTTCCCTACAAATATACCACCACGAGATACAAACCCTGTATTTGTTTTCCCATCCTATGGTCTGTTACCAAAGACAGGCTATAATAATAGCAGCAAAACACAATCACAGAATCTTGCCTGTGAATCTTTTGTATTTTCTTCAGAGGCATATCAGAGACTTTTTCTTTCTTTCCTTTTATTTAATGCCTTCAGTTTGCATCATGCAGCACTATATCCACAGATACACACAAATGTGCTTACAGGAGAGGAGTGGCATATCACAAAGTACCTGCTAGTTATGTCTCGAAACTAGCATCAAATCAGGCATCACAATATGTTATCATACTCCTATCATCCAAAGCTACTCTATAGGGCTATTTAAGCTCCTAACTTGAATTACTGTAGAAAATCTTTTCATGTCAGTTGATTTTTGAGGTAGCAAACCTTAAGATTAATGTGGGTTGAGATTCAAAAGAATGCAACTCATCAGCTATTTCTGCAATCAGGTTAGGGACAACACAATCAAATATGGTCAAATGTCTCTTCAGTGGCATCTTCTAATTTTCTTTGTATTTTCAGAAAAGAGATACAAGCTCTTTCTCAATCCTTCGAGTATATTTCCGTCCCCAAAGGCTTACTATCCCAACACAGCCCAGGAGAGGGCCAGTCTCAGCAATACACACCCTAAATATGCATTGTAAAATTTCAGTCAAGCTAGACTAATAAAAGAGTATTTCAAATGCAGCATATGCAGTGAAAACATGAGCTAAATGATCTTTGTGATAACATTTGCAGGTGAGTCATCAAGTGGCTGTAATACTTAGTTGGAACATTGCTCTGTAATTCCTCTTTATTTCCGCTGATTAAATTATTAGTTAACAATATACCATAGAGATACAGACGTGTTTGCTTAATGAACCAACCATTTTTGTTAAAATTTGGGTGGATCAACAATTTTTATGCTAGAAGTTACTTCTGTGAGCCTCATCTAACTAATGAAGTTACTTCTCTTAATCAATATTACTGGGAAGTGGTTGGACACCAAAGACCCACAGTATTGATTATAGTCCATGGCGGAAACATCTGAAACAACAGAATAATTACAATTCAATACAAACCCAGAATACAAATATTATAAGGAATATTTCTATGTGTTAAAATGTATGGAATCTTTGAAATCAGTAAGAATCAGTAGGTATGTCCACAAATAGCTTTTACTTCGTGAAGTTTTCCACATATCCATTCCATATTTCCAATCTCATAAATCATGAGCATTCAAAAGTTAGAAGACATTTACCAGCAAACATTTGTGATAAAAATTTACTGTTTGGCCAATCTGCTTCTAGTTACCCTCTAAAATACAAAATGAATCAGCTGGATACTTCAGTCAGGCCTGAATTCCATCTTTAAATTTTTCAGATGATCTGATTTTCCAGTAAGTTTATTTCCTTATTGAAATATCACTGTTGAAATATTTTGCGGAGAAAAGTATATTTGCTAGATAAAAAACATGCTAAATACTCTTTGCTCTATTCATTGGACACACTTCCTCTTATTTCATTTACACGTGTTTTCATCATCTTTTTTATTTTAGTTTTTGTATTTTCTGTTGATAACTTCATATTTACTGTGGTCAAAACAGTTTATCTTGCATAATGATAATTAAATAGCAAATAAGAAAAAAAAAAGCATAATTGCTCTCCAGCTCCAGCAGAACTGAAAGAAACATTAAGTAACGTACTCCTAAACAAAATAAATGTATTCATTTCTTTTTCTCCACAAAACCTTAAACATAGCCTGTTCAAATGAATCACGTTATTAACCTACTTTTTAATTATTTATTAGCATAGGTTTCACAAATACTAAGTAGACTCACAAATGCTAAGAAATGAGAGTAGGAAGTTGAAATCTTACATTTTGCCATTCACTTCTTCTATCTTCTACAAAATCAGTAGAAAGTAGAAAGAAAGTAGAAAGAATCTCATCTTAAACTTTTAAAATCCAGAAATTGCTCACCACTAAAGTTGTTTCTTTAGAGGGCTCTTTCATACTCCTCCTAATAAGCCATCAAGTTTCTGAGTAAGCAGAACCTGGACTCTATTTTAGGCACTTCAGAGTTTGGAGTAGAATCTCTATTTTATCTTCTTGTTTCTCTCTCTCTTTTTTTTTTTTTTTTTTTTTTTTTTTTAAGCAAACTGTATTTTTTCTCCCTTCTATAAGTCTTTTTTTTTTTCTTTTCTGCCTCTTTTAATCTATTTTTTGGATGAGTTCTGGGATCTCATATTATTTAGCAGCAGCCTGTCGAGCTTGCCAAACAACAAGTAAAGTATATTTAGTGGACACACGTGCCATATTGTTGTGCACATAAATCAAAATGAGAAGATAAAAAGGCCAGTCACTCATTCAGTCACTGAAAAGACTGTCTGGTTCACTTGCAATATTTGGTTGGTTAATTTGAAGGTTCATTTGATCTACTGGGTGGTAGGCAGTGATCTTTAGCATTTGTCTATTGTTAAGTGTACTATGAAAAGAATACATTTTAGCAGTAGTGACTGAAAGAGCATCTTCTACAATGTTTCTTATCCTGTGATAGCACACCCAGGAGAGCTGGGGGAATATTATAGCTCTTCTTAAACAGTGTTTTTGCTTGTTGAAATAACCAAGAATTTATTATAGTAGATGTATGATGTGCAGATATCAGCATACGTTTATGCACTGTCTGTTGGAGGCTATCAGCTTCACAGATAACATAATCTTTATCAACTTGAAGGTCTGGCTCTCTAATACTGGATTCCTCCACTCAGTACTGTCACACTTCACCTCGATTGCACATTTCAAGTCTGTCCAAACAAACCTATAGTCATCTTGTCAGTTTGCATGGCCTCAAAGTCTATGTCTATATTAGTAAATAAAACACAGTTGAGGAATGTTCTGAAACATGGATTGTTTTTTGTACTGTTAAATCATTAAATTTAGAATCCAGCCAGAACCAAACAGCACTTTTCCAAACAAGTTCTGGGCATAGAGTTTGAATGAGCAGGTACAATAGCCCATAAGAAATCTGAATGGAGACACCTGTTTTGGTGGTTAAGCAAGCTGGGTAGTGAAATTTAGATGCTTCTCTACCAGTTTCATAGGATAGTCACAGACACAATTTCCTGAGAAAGACTTCGCTAAAGTGGGTGAGAAAACTGTGGTAGAGCTGGGATCTCCTTAATCCTAATAACAGTATACTTTCTGTCTCACAGATAGTGCACTTCTTTTTTCAACTCAGTAAAGAACTAGTGGGCTATTTCTAATATCCAAGGGTAATGAGTTTCTAGACACGAGTCTCAAAATATGGTTCTGATTCTCCTCAAAATATATTTAGGAACTTCTCATCCTCTCTCTCAGAGACTTCAAATTACCTAACAGGACATCTACCTTCTTCTTACAGTACTGAAAAATCACAGCACTTCTCAGCCTTCTGTTTGTTAGGCATTTCTATTGATACCTATTTTACACTATACATAATAGCTTCAACTTTCAAAAGGGACAATGACCACAGATAAGAAGGTCAGTTTAATCAAACAACCAAAAACTGCTGACTTCATTTCAGACCATCAATTCTACAGAAATAATAGAGGCTCTACTTCAAAGTGTGCAATGCCCATTGCAGGACATTTTCTAAAGTTTGGATGAGCTGGAAAACAGTCATTAAATCCCTGATCAGTAATAAAATTGGAAGAAGTAACCCATAGGGATTGGAAGGCTGAGCACAGAATTTCAACAGTCCACATACAAGCAAAAATGTGTGATCCTTCAGGGAGAGAAGAATAAAAGAGAGTGTGAATTACACCCCTCATTATCTTCTGTCCAGCTCAAGTCTAGCTCCCAGTTGCACATATGCTTGAATCATTGTTTTCCTAAATTATCTCTTAAATTATGTCCTTTATTAAAGTTATATAAACGGAAAGATCATCCTAAACTTCTCATTTATGGTCCCTTTGCAGTCTTCCTTCCACCTCAAAAAGGCAAAACAGATTTTCAAGTTATGTGAGGGTAAAAAAAGTACCTCAGACCGAACAGTGTGAATGCAAAATTTGAGCCCAAATTTAATTTTTATAGCCCATTTACAAATCTTTGAAATATAGGCTTGTAATGGAAATACTGACATGCCCTTAGCAACAGAGCTACTATAAAATGATATGTCATTTATGATTAATTGAGGAGAGTCTTAAAACTTCTTTTCTAAAAGCATCTTCTTTCCATCTGCTTTATTTCCTGTAGTGTTATACCATAAAAATAAGTTCCCCAATTTTGTCAAGTGTCAGAGGCATTCTGCTTATTTGCCCTTAATCATAATCCAAGCTTTTGACAAGCAATAATTTTCTGTATTTCACTTCAATCAAACTGATTTCACTGAAAATCCACAAAAGGGGGGTATAGAAACCCACTGTGCTTTTAATAATGTGTTTCCAATTGCTATATTGTTTCTAAATCTGTAAAATACAACTGGACTCAAAATAGATGCATGCCTAATGACATGACTAAACAAAACAAAACAAAAGATTGGTTGGCTATAGACTAAAAACAAAGTTTCATTCTAAATGTTACACTTAGTATATTAATACCACTTTGTGAGTGCCATTAGTTTACTCTAGAGTAATTGAATTTGCTTGTTAATCTGTTTCCAAAAGGTGTTTAGAGATACAGCTGTACAAGCAAATGGAATCTTACAAAAATGAATATTGATGAAGATCCAGATTTCCTTATTCCCAAAGGAACACAGAAATTTTACACTAAATCTTTAAAAAGAATTTGTATCTTGCTTGTTGCATATATTAGTGATGTAGGCTGCTTATTAATCAATGTTTAACAACGTAATTACAGCTGGTTTTAGTCTTACCAGATAACACAGATTAATAAATGACCTGCAACTAGTCAAGTGTGTAGAAAGGGTAATGAATTCCTTCCATTAGCACATTAATTTATTAGCAATAAACAAAGAGTATGATGAATTAGAAGAATTTATAATTTCTGAATATTGCAACAAAATTTCCAGATGAAAGCATTTAATCATGCAGTTTTCATTCATTTATTTCACTTCATGTGTTACATGGTGCTGGGATTTGCCTTTCTGAGTTGCATTAAGCAGCCTATTAAAAGCTAAATTTCTAGGGTTTATGCCAGTTCACATTGATTCATCTCATACAACTACACACCAATTTTACCTATCAATGAAGGTGGTGTAACTTTGATCTGAACTAATTAAATTTCTTACATGTATCAAAACATCTTAATGCAACTGAGCAAAGCACAGCTGAATTAGCTCTATCTCTACATTGGCCATAACTGAATGGAATTCTGCTTGGAAACAAAATGCAGTTGCCAGTGGAAAGAGGCAGTTATAGCAGTAGCCTGATTAATGTGACCTAGCTGTCTGTTAAATGGGGTTATCAAGCGGATCTACATGCTAGAGAGACATAACAGTTGAAACCATAAGCAAATGTCATTTTTAAATATACTTGTTATTTTAGCCTCCTTATGAACTCCTCTGGCTTTCCATCATTTGGATACAGACAGACACCTTTTGAAATCAAAGCTACATGTGAAAAGTAATGTTTAAAAAAACACATTGCTGAGAATTATCAACACTGGATAGCTCTCTACGAACAGCAAAATCAAAGGTGAGAAAAGGAGGTCAGTAAGGTCTCCAGTAAGGCCTGCAGTACCAAAATCATAAATCATACCAGACAGTTCCAAAACTCTTAGGTGACCACTTCAGCGTCCAAAGTGACGATAACTTATTTGCCTCTCTGCATAGTCCTAACACAGCAGCCTGCCCCTGAAGCAGCTTCACCCCTAACACTCCTCTTCCTTGATCTGGCTCCCTCCTATCTTGCTTGGGCTCGCGGAGCAGGGAGGAGAGGCAGCCACAGGGAGCAAGCTCTGCTCTTCCTCTTCCCTGATTACTCTCATTTTTCCAGGGTTGTGTTGCAACGGAGCCAGGAGAGTGAGTCATGCAGATCTGCACATCCTTAGGGTGAAAGGGGGGACAGGAGGTGGCCATATCTCAGTAAGCCTGGATGGAAGAAGGCTATTCTAACATCTCCTATCCCACTCTTGGTGACTGTCTCAACTAGATGGCAGATTTCATGGGGAACAAGTTCCAGCCTCCTAGCAAATTCAGACTGTCTGAAAAGCCAGAAAATAATGAGAAAAGAAAGTGAGAGAAAGATCCCCATTGCCATAAAATTCTACTGAATTCTTGTTCCAGAAAAAAAAAAAAAAAAAAAAAAGATTATTTCATGTTATAGGAATGTGCCTTATAGTGCTAATTTGAAAGATTGAAATAGCATTACTCACCATTAGGTAGAACTCTTAGCAGGTGCATAAGGAACTGCTAACTCCAGAGGTCTGCACTGGGTAAGGCTCTGGCCCACAGTGCTTAGTCATCAGCAGCATTTGCGGAGGAATCTCAGTGCAACTCAGAACCTACAGCGTTTTGATCAACATCCAGACCTACTGCATATGTGCATCTAAATTTCCCCCTGACTTCTATAAGAATTAGACATATAGAACAATTGTGAGGGTGACTCCGAAAGCGACACAGTGACAGAAGCGTATCCAGGGGGAATCTGAGGGCATATCTAAAGGGAATTTGCAAGCAAAAATCACTGGAACTGCACAAGCCATGACTGAAAATATGCACAGATTTCAGTAGGTTACAATACACGGAAATTAATTATGTAACTGCTGTGAATTCTTGCCAAAAAGCCCCAACTAGCATAACGTTGCTGCAATTATGTCAATTCACAGGAGATAAGGAACTGGCCCTCTGTACACAGTGCTGTGTGCATCAAACTGTATTATCTCTGCATTCCATTTTTCTAAGACTACTGAATTTCTGAGGAAATTATGTATGTGGACATATACATATGCATATTTTACACACACAAAAAAATGTACTGAAAACCTCGGTCTGAACACACACAGTGCAGCACTTGTTTTGAAAGAAAAAATGATCTTAAATTAATCTACTAGTGAATCTGAATTCAGATGAAGTTCTTGCCAGCTGACAGCAGTTACTCGCAGGTACAGTAGAGGCAGTGCAGACTTAAAGCTATGTACTGATTTCAGCTGGAAAGAATGTGACAAACTGTTATTTTGCTGAGCCTGATTAAGCACCTAAAATCTAGCTTAATTACGCTACAGCTGGTTATATGCAAGACACATGGCAAGACAAAGGCACTGAAATGACACGAAAACCCTAAAATCAGTTTCTGACGAGGAAACCCTGTGTATGGGCATGCCATGCAGCAGCCTTCAAAGCACACTCCTGCAAACCTGAACAAGGGGCAAAGCTAGGGGCGAGGCTGAGGGAAGGAAGAGCGTGTTGGCACTGGACTGCAGACAGCAGAGACTGAAACTGCCACTGGGCAGCCCCAGGAATGCGCCATAATTTATCCAGGCCCCCAGAGCACTTTCAGATATGGTACGGACGCTTACATCTCTCAGATTCTGAAGGATACAAAGGTGACAATGCTGTCTTGGTCTCCCATGCCCCTTGAGTGTAAACTGCAGGAAGCTCACTACTGCTTTTTGGTGTAGCAACATTCATTGAGAACTCTGTGCCCATTTGGGAAAAACAGACTCCAACTATCCATATGGGATGATCAGAAGATACATGTTAACACCAAAGGAGGGAAGATGTAGTGTAAGAGTTTTTCTCCTAGAATTCAAGAAGCTGATTTCTGCTGAAAGGTACTTGGCAGATGTGCTGATCAGGGGAACTACTTTGTTCTCTTTCTTCTTTTCTTTTCCCTTTTTTCTCCCCCCCTTTTCTTTTCCCTTTTCTTCCTTTTTTTTTTTTCCATTCTAGAAGCTCTGTTAGGCAAGTTAATATCTTATTGTGTGAATTATTATGATAACATACTCATTTTAGAAATATGCCTGGTAGTGTAACAGTTATATAATAGCTAGTAAAATATATTAAGTAATGAGAAAACCAGATTACCTCATAGGAAGAACAAATCAGATTAAAAAAAAAAAAAAATCCAGTCTGTCAATTATATTAATACATTAATAACATACATATATAAATAACATTTAATGTTATTTGAATATTTGATTGTATTTTAAAATGGGATAAAGAACACCAAAAGCAAAGGCAAATTAGAGATGCAGTAGATTCATTCATTAGCTTTTTCTCTATTTTGATATTTTGGGTTCTATTGTTTAAAAATGGCAAAAATAAAATGATACTGAAAAATCTGTTGAGCTTTCCCAAGGACAAATGTTCAAGACCTAAGTAATTACAGGGCATGAGGTAGATAGATAAATGCCAAGAATTATCATCTGACTATGAGATGGAAAAGAAAGTGTATTAACATTTGTTGATTTCATCATAAAAACAAGACAATTACAGGACAGTCCAACATATGTACTGTGAGTAGCATGGTTTAATACATGGTGGTGGACAGTGATGTAGTGAAAGATTATTAAAGGTCGTCAAGATTAGGAAAGGTTATGCAATAGTTCAGAAGGCCTACCTCTAAGCGACTGGGCAACACAGACAGATGAATTACTGTAGACAGCTGCCATGTTATTCACTAGAAAGAAAAAGAAGAAGAAATATGCAGTTAGATTGATGGGCTTAAAATTTATTGCAACCACTTAAGGGAAAGATCTAGACATCGTTAGAAAATCTACAGATCAGTGACAACTGCTTATTGTGTCATCACTGGAAAAAAAAGACAAAATTATTAGCTGGAAAAAAATGATGTACAATTCCTCCATGACCCATCATTTAACGCTGCTTATTGCTTATAGTTGAAATAATCTCCCTACAAAAAAAAATAGATAAAAGGATAAATTTAGTGATTTAGATTTAGATTCAATAAAATTAAATGATTCCCATTTGAAGAGTCTTTAAGGATGCTTACTCAGGAGTGTCACTCTTAATCAGGTTGGGTATCACCTAACTCTCACTTAGATCAGTGGAACTATTTACAAAAAAGAAAATATTACCTGAATGGGGGCTTTAGAAGTACAACAGGTAAGAACTGTTGGAAAGTGTATGTGAAAAATAAAAAGAATATTCAGTGATGACTGGGGTGAAATTATTCATCTGGCGGTATACATTCTCACAGGAACCTAGTCTGGTTGTTGGAGGGACAGGAAGGGTCCAGAGGCAGTGTTATAATATTGATGCTTTATTTTTCAATCTATGTTTGGCCTTTCAAACAGGTCTCGTCTTGCTCTTTAGAACCAAATATAGCAAAACCATTTTTTTTATTTATTACAGTCACACAGTGTAATTTTACAGAGGATTTGCATCATTCCTGCACTAGTTATAAGAACAATCCTCTAGATAAAACATAGTTGACTGTATAAAGACGTTTTGTTAGCTACTTCTATTAATCTCCATCTCACTAGAGTAAATGAAAAAAAAAATCACATCTGGAAACTACAGTTGGCAAATTCAATCCAAAAGCAAATGTGTTTTGAATAAAGCATTATGTACCTGCGAAAGTCGCTATCATCCTAGCTTCCACATTTGCAGGAGATAAAGTACATAAGGCATATAGAAAGGTCTGGTGATTGAACATATCTGCTAAGCTTCAACTCTCTTAAAATAAAACAAACTGCCACAGATCAGCATTAATTGTCAGTGATGTGATTTATCCACAATGGATAATAATTTTGGCGGAAGGAAGGTAAATTTACAGATAAGGATAGACCTGGCAGTATATGTGAAAGGAAACTTGACAGAGTATGAGCATGTGTAAACTGTGGCAAAAAAGGAATATGTTCAGAGGGTTGTATTCCTGAGGGATGTAATTCTTAAATTATTCTGCGCAAAGGAACAACTTCTCCCATATGTACTAGCAGTTTTCCTGGCGGTGGTTTCCTCCTTATCACTGCACTTCCCAGACCTGGAGATGAAAGCCCTGGAACTCCTGCCACTGTAATCCATAGTTTATCTTTCAGAATTAAATAAGGGGTTTTACATTTGCTCTTTTCTTCTGTCTTTTCCCTTTTCTTTACTTCCCAACACAGAAAGGAGCTGAGGGATATTTTTTTTCTTCCATTCATGTTCTTTCTCAGACCTATTAAGAGACTGAGATGGACTGTAGGAGAAGGAGGCAATATCTGGAAACAGGAAAACTACTGGGTCTGATTTTTCACTTCAGCTTGGCTGAAAGAATTAAGAATCTAGGAGAGTCGAAGATAGCAGTGATCAGATGTTACTTGTAGTTCTGAATAACAGGAAGATGTTGGCCTTCCAGCCTTGCTGGAAGCACACTGCCAGATTTTATCTACTACTTACCATTAATTAACTGAAAGAAGAACTGGCTACTCTTCTCATGAGGTTCTTCTGTATGCAATTTTTCATATAACAAACCCGCTAGAAACACAAAACTTCAAATCTTATACAGTATTGAAGTCAGCAATATGGTTATATGTATGGGTAGTTCTTGAAGCATCCAGCTACAAAGATACTCCTTTAACTCATGGATGAGCAAAGGAAATTGCCTCCTTTCTAAATATCTTCAGGTGCTGTGCTGGGATGACAGCATCCCTTCTGGGGCTTCCTACCACATTTGAGATATACTAACGGACACTGAAGAGTCATCAATTCAGGGACGGTATAAGCTCTAAAAACTCTTGTTCCTCTTGTGGTTTATTTTCAGATTCTTCATAGAAAACACTCTTGAAGAACCCAGATGTAGAAATTTTTTTAACTCTGCAGAAATCTTTGGCACTGTTCCTCAGGAAAAGCATAATGTGTGTCATGTTCACACATGTATTTAACATGAATATAATTTGTATTGTACTGCAAATTTCATTTCATTTCCATTAAATGTCAGGATGACACATCTTAATCCTATTTTTTGACAGCTCTACACAATGTATTGAAAAATTATAGATTTTTTAAAGAATCTAGATATCTATTTAGCACACTTTAAAGTCATCATGGCAAAATTTGACAGCGACAATAATTTGAATGTTACCACCATTCTAATGTATGTGAAGGTTTTAAAGTGTTAACCTTTGCAGTACAGTTTTTGATTTGAGGTAAAATAGTTAAAAAACAATTACACAAATTTCAGCTAAAGAAAGGATTTTTTTTTTTATGTGAGCCTGATTTTCAGGCCACCTATTCCCAACTCACTACAACTTCTTTGTGAACTTGTAATATTTACTCAGTGCATTTTCTTCATTATAATACAGCTATTTTGACTTGCAAAAAAAGAGCTGAAATTAACTAAGGAAAATTACATCTGGACCAGATTTGGTAGGTAAATGCCATTACATCAGGAACATTAAATTTAAAAATTCATATAATGATTGTACTATATACATTACTTGAAAATAGAGTATCATTAATGCTGGGATTAAGAAAGCAATTAAACAAAATCAGGATTGACTTCTTTTTGTATTACTTGATTTCTATTTTCATCATTCTAAAACGCAGTTCAAATAAATTTTCACTAAAAAATGGTCTTAAAGGTCATTCCTGTATAGATAGATACAAGATTCAGTATCATTTTCACAGAGGATGACTGAGGTTAACCTTCAACACCTATGTGAAACTATTCTAAATCTGCTTTAGCCCTGTATACAATAGTTAAGAAACCACATTAGGAGGAAGTTTTGTGGGAAAAAAAAAAGGATCAACTACTTCCAAACCACACCCAATCCCCTATGTATGGTAGTACTACCTTCGAATTTGCCAGATACTTTTTGCAAATTCAGACTGAATTACATGGTGAAGATAGAGAGGGAAGCTAGTGTCAAGAAAGTTCTTCTATATACACACTAATTTAAATACTGACTGAATCTGGTCTACAAATTTTCAGCGAGCAAAACTGATTATCTGCAAAACTAAAACAGAACAGAGCAAAAAACCAACATTAATATCTTTGATTCTATTGTTCCAGTTAATTTTGATAGTGTAATGTGAATCGTAACACACTGACTGGAATGAAGTTCGCCCCCCTTTTTTTTTCCCTCTGATTTTGATGCCAAAATGGACGGTTATAGTCCATTTACCTTGAGCATTTTGGTTTAGTTGTAATATTCTCCCCTTTCTCTTTCTCTTCACAGAAGAGAAATAGCAACACTCAGCAGGAAGAGATGCAATACAGGTTGTATCTTCCTACAAAATACAATAAAGTATTAGAAAACATTAGAAAGCATTGTAGCAAAGGAAAAAAAAAAAAAAAAAAAAAAATTCACTAAAAAGGATTTCAACTCCTGAGTCTACTTCATAGGGATTCCATGTGAAGCAAGTGAAAAAGGAAAGGGAAAAGAAAAACGAACAGAAAAGCTATAATATGTCCTCCTAATCTGGCTACTCTGTTTTGGTGTAACTGCGATACTGCAAAACTGTCATTTTTAGCTCAATTTACAATTATCAGGAAGGCAGGGCATTTAAAATGAATTGATCAGTAAGAGAAAAATGTGTTTGATCAGAAATCTGTTGTTTAATTTTCACATACATACAACCACGTGTGCATATATTCTTTCATGGTTAATATATTCATGTAATTTTAATATCCTTACATAAGTATCCTTATAAAAACACATATATACATGAGATTATACAATAAAGAAGCATTTTTATGTGAAAGCAAGTGACAGCAAAAATAAGTGGTTTGTTTAGCATCATATGCAGGACATGGACACATCCTATTACTATTTATGCCCATTTTCCTATTATGTTCATTTGGTAAGTTTGTTCGTGTTTTTATGGACATAGTCATTCCAAATCTCAGTTGCTTCAAAACATTCCAAAAAAAAAAAAAATCATTGATAATTGTATTTTTGGCTTAGTGGTGTTGTATTGAAATGTTACCATTTTACATTACGAAATCGTAGAGGACTGACTAGTTTAAGGTCTTCCCACGTTTGCCCGAGTATGCCACTGGGAAACTAGCTTTACCCATGAACTTGCAAGGAAGCTGCGTGTTACCTGCATGCAGGTATTTACATGAAAATAGCCTTATACAAACAAGTAAACTCATTGTTCTACAGTTCCCCTTTCTGTGTATGAGTGGAATAAGAGACGAGATAGGATGCAAAAATCAAGAGGGCAGATTTTGCCTACAGTCATTATGGTTATATAGTGGACACTCTGAAATTAATGGGGGGAAAAAAAAGCATATTCTAACCAGGGTGCATTGATTATTCAGTAAGGGAGGCAAACACAGCACACTTTTGGGTACTACCTCAACGCCACTCTCAGAAGTGAGGAGACTAACGGGAAGTGTCCAAAGCCTGGAATAAAGTAGTTGCTTATCAATGCTGAGTATATTGTTAAAAAAGCTAATTTCTCTTTATCTACCTAAAGATCATAGACCACCTTCCCGCACCGTTTAAATCTCCATTCACGCCATATCATTTCTACGCAAGGATTTTCCTTGTCCAGCTTCTCCCGTGTCCTCGTCACCCGGTCACAGTGACATCCCGCATTGCCCCGCAGGCGCGGGCAGTGCTGGGGCTCACGCCACACTTCTTCCACGAGGCACTTTTCGCGAAAGAAAAACGCTTTCGGGCAGCGAAAAAAAAAAAAAAAAAAGTGATATGAAAAATGAGTGAAAAACAGTGGCAAGGCACGAGTTTCCGCGGGCAGAGGGAGGCTTGCCCGGCTCCGCGGCGCGGAGGGCAGCACCGGGGCCGCCGCGCTCCTCCCCGCGCCGCTTTCTTGGAGGAGGCAGCAAGTTTCGCCGCCTCGCTCGCCAAAACATCAAGTTACTCGCAATAATGGTTTTATTTTTTATCATTTAAGGGGTGGGGGCGAGGCGCAGCGGGTCTCCGGCAGAAGCCAAGCGCCCTCCCGGCCCGCAGGGGCGAGCGCTGACAAAGACGTCGAGCAAGTTTCTCTTCCCCCGACCTCCTCCTTTTCTTTTTTTGTCCCCCTTCCTTTCTCCCCCTCTTTTCCCTATTCTTCTCTCCACCTTAATTGTCTTATTGTTCGCGGATTACGCTCGTTTCTGGGTACATGCGGCGGGGGTAAAAAAAATCCTCCCACAGGAAGAAAAAAAAAAAAAAAAAAAAAGTCATTTATTAATATCTATAATTTTGGGGAATGTAAAAGAAAAAAAAAAAAAAAAA
>JAWLRI010000898.1:190831-214749 GCA_034781795.1 Crypturellus tataupa | reverse complement strand
GGGCAGCGGGGTTCGCTCCCCGCGTCCCCTCGCGGGAGGCGGCTGCCTACTTCGCCCGGGACCGGGGAACGCACCGTTTTTTTTTTTTTTTTTTTTTTTTTTTTCTTTCCTTCCCTCCCCTCTTTGCGAGAGGCCCTGGCAGAGCCGGGGCTTCGTGTTTATTTTCCTTCCCTCCCGGCGTGCGTTGCTACGTGGTGGGGAGCGCTGCCAGGCGGGAGCTCTGCGGGAAGGCGGCCGTGGCGCCGGCGCCGAAGCAGTTAAATGTGTGTGGAACCTTCTCCTTTTCTCCCCCCTTTTTTTTTCATTCCCCCCCCCAGGATCATTAGAAACGTTCTTGTTCAATAAGCCGTTAACCCCACCTGCTTTGCTGTAGAAAGTGTTACGGGGTAAAGCCCCAAAAAAAAAAAAAAAAAAAAAGATTAAGTGAGCCCCTCAAGCTTCCTTAATGCCTGGTCTCGGCTTATTGCAGAAATATAGACCTGGAAGCTACTGCTTTGTGTTCAGCTAATAATTTAGCTATTACAGCATGAGCCTTTAAATGTATATGTGTGTATCTTTAAATCATATGGCATCTCTAGTAGTTCTTTGAAATTTTGCATTTGCTTTCACTAGGGCAAAGAGCCTAAATCAGACTTACGGCTATTTCAGACAATCCCATAAAGTTACTTCAAAGCATAAAAACTCACGTTGAAATACCTACAGTTAAATGGCATATGTGTGTGTATATGTGTGTGTGTGTATATATATATATATATGTAAAATATAATAAATAATAAACATAATAAAATATAATAAAAGTTTAAATCTAAAATGTGCATTTTAAGGCAAATAGAAGTATGAGAGTAGGTATGTGATTTTTTTTGAAGGTGGTGTCTGCCAAATATACCAAACTTAGTTATAGAGCTTATCACTGCTGTGGCCGTTCGAAAGTGTGTATTACAGAAATTTATTTCACATAAGTTTTGGACATTTCAGACTAAATAATATGTGTACCCTTTGAAAGTCTTGCAAAACAAGGAATAACTATAGGAATTATAACAAGGAATTATAACTATAGTTAAAATGCAAAACATTTATAAAAATATGTATGTTTGGAGATAAAAGAACATCGGTAATGTATATGTATTCTTGTATATGTAATACAAGAATATTTAACTGTTGTTTTATTAGGCTATGATTAGCCTAAATTTTTCTGAAGCAGAGTTATATATTGCCTGCCGCAAACAAGATCACTTTTACTAGAGTTAATGGTTTTGTGGAAGTGTCGCTGAGGTGTATTGGCATGAAGGTTTTAATAAACCATTGCTATATAGGGAATTAATCTGGTTTTGTATGTGTTGTACTCTGAATATGCATTGTGTAAGCTAACGGCAGGGTGTCATATCTTCTGGAATTCTGTTTGTCAGATATTCATGGATCTACTAGTTTAAAGGACTTTTTTTTTCTTTCTTTCCCTCTCTCTTTTCTCACTCAAAAAGACTGTTGCTTTCATAGTGGAATGTTAGGTAAGATGTAGGTCTAACCCTGTCTAAATCAATTTAGTTGTGTCATTTTTTTTTTTTTAATTTTATTTTTATTTTAATAGCTCTTTGTAATGATCAGAACATTAGAAATCTGCCTTCTAGGACAGAGGAGATGAAGGGATCATGGATCTTAATGCCTGAATATTAAAATTTTAGGATCCTGAAATAAACAAAACACTTAAACATAAGCAAGGGAATTTTTAAGACTAAAGTGTGTCTGGATATATGTGGATGATAGGTCGTCACTTAATCATTTACTTTCAGGAAATTAATAGCTATGATTGCAGATAATATTTAAACACAAAAATTTATTAACTAAGAGGTTTTTTTCTAAATTAGACTATTTAATTTGATTTTCATATCTCTCCTTATTACATTTAACAAACATGAAATCTTTTTTTCCTTTTTTAGTAATATTGCTGGACTCTAAAGCACAACAGACAGAGTTGGAATGGATTTCCTCTCCTCCCAATGGGGTGAGTACTATGTGCAAAAATTAAATTCCAAAAGCTTCTGTAGGTTTCACAAAAGTAATTGAAACACCTGCTTTAAACCAGTTCTTCCTCATATTTCTCTCAGTCATTGTAGCAAGTGTTTGTGGCTCTTTCTTTGCTAGAACAGAAAGTAGCGTACCTCAGGTTACAGTGCACAAATGTGAGCTAATTAAAAGGAAGAGTCTCTTTAGAAACTCACCTAAATGTTCTCAGCAGCTTTCTTTTGTACTGTAGTCCTTTGTGTGTACTAGAAAGCTCTCTTTATTTATAACTCAGTATTTTAAGTCACTTTTTCCTTTGTCCTTTGGAAACAACAGATTTACTTTTGTGTGGAGACTTCCTAGAAGTGTTTTTTACTTTCTGTATAATGAATGATCGTAAATTTGTTTACGATGTTTTCTTTGTAATTGAATAGCACAGACTGAAATGCTCTAAAATATAAACATTTATGCTGCAGATGTGTTTGAAATGGCATTCCAGACTTGAAGCATCCCCACAATTTGAGGAGGTTGATGTCTGAAACTAGGTTACAGGGTATCTGAAGCCAGGCTCCAGTTATATGTTTCAGGCCACCTCTGGCTTATTTAGCAATTAAACTTATGGTACTCTATGAAATATACCCTTGTGTGTACCATGTGTGTATCATTATTAAAAAAAGAAAAGATTAGGAAAAAATGTATTATTGTTGTCGTTATGCAATCAAAGCTGAGAATTGCTTATCTCCTATCAAATTAAAAGTGATAGGAACCCACGTCTTCCTCAGCTCTTGAGGAAAGACACTTTCAGAGATAAGCATATATTGTCCTCCTTGAGCTCAGTCTGAAAAATAAATTGCATAAATAGTTCTTATTCATGAAAACAGTCTTGCCAAATGCATTGCAACTCCCCACATGAAGGAGGACTTGGGGGGATCAGGCCCTTAATCTTCAACACATAAAGAAATCTGGAGCCAAAAGAGCATGAAGTGTGAGTGGGGATATAAGAGTGTAACAAATCCTTTAAATAAGAAGAATGAAAATCTGAAAGTGTCTTTCTTTAAAAGCAAGATCGTAAAATCAATACAGGCATAAACTGGAAACGAATCGGGAGACTTCAGAAAGAATGTAATGTGAGCTCAACACTTACGATGGCTAATAACTTTGGCATTAGCATTTTGCATTGATTGAAGTCTTTACTAGAGGTATTTGAAAGATTAGCTTGGTGGCAATTATATTAGGCTAACCTGTAGATAATGAAGGACGTGTCAATGCATGTTACACATGTCAACATACTTGGAGATGAAAGTAGAGTCAAATTCAACAAATGGTAAAAGGTGACTTTCAAAGGCAGAAGCCACTTTCAAACAGAGATTAAAAGCAAATCAAAACTGATGACTGCATTTATATATGTGAGGATGTTCAAAAGTATTTGCCTGCGCAGTAACAAAAATACCATTTTAATAATGTAATATAGGAAACAAAACCACTCCTTTCCTAATTATTACGTTTTCTTACTATACAATAAAGATTATGACAAGAAACACAAAAAACATTTTCAAGATTAACTACTTCATCACAGCACAGAATAGATCAGGCCGACACTCATTAAATGTTTCACTCAACTGCCAATGTTACACCAAACAATGATATCAAACATTGTTAAAGTAACTGAGACATTAATGTATCACATGTTACAAAGCAGTAGAATGAGTTTTATTAAAAGTGAATTGCACATCTATCATGATACATAGCAGCAGGATGAAGAAAAGTCTGTTTTTTTTGTAAATCTATCATTAAATTTAGTCATTATAAAAAGACCTAATGAAATGTGACCTCAAATGGAGTAGACAAATATCCTGAAATATCAATAAGTTTTCTTTTTTTATATGGAGAAGTAGAAATACTTTCAAAGGGTTCCCCTGTGATCACTTAATTAGCTCATGAGTCATAATTCCATATTTTGGCGGGGGGGAACCACCTTTGATGGCTCTGGTAAAATATGGAAGCTAGACTTTAGGGGTTAATATAGAAGTAAGTTAAGTAGAGCTTCTTTTGCTTACATTATCTCAGTTTATCATTTTGTATTGTTTCTCTTGACTGAAATATCAGAAGAGCCTCATACAACAGCCTCTTAACTCCATGAAGCTCACTTGTTTTTTGTTGGGAGAAATCGTTTACTTTTGTTAATTTCTTTTCCTTTGGGGGCATGTGGAAAGGAGTTTGAGGTAGGAGGAAGTTTTGGTAGGAAGAACAAAATTCAGTCCACAGGAGAGCACCACAATTCAGATTTTGTTAAGGGGTGCATTAGGTTACTTTAAACTGCAATAGTACTTGCTTTAACTGGAGTATCTCCTTGTAGAATCTGATTTGGTGTTATGGGAAAAGATTCCTTAGACAAGATTGCAAGAAAATATGCAATATGTCCGATATAAACAGAGATGTAAAAAATCGGTGCTTTTAATGCTTTTTATTTATTTATTTATTTCCCCCCCACACACGCTTTAGCAGGGCCAAAATCTTCATTCAAGATCTTTTTTAATTATTAATGCCAGTTCTTCTGTCAACGGAAATTCTGGCTTTTTAGTTCCAGGAATTATAAATTGGAGATTTTTTTCTGCTTTGAAATAAATCCAATTCCTTGTGTAATAAGTTCAATTAACTTCATGAGCATTTCACCATATATTTCAATAACTGAATGTCATATGTATCCATAATAACCTCTATACCACGCCTATATTAACTGTAGGCCTTTGAAATGCGCTTTGATATTTACAACTTCTGGGCATTTCGGCATTTGCAGCCATGATATATTTTGTGCTGATAACTTCCAGAATCAGTTTATCCACATCTGCTGCTTTTTGGAGCCATAGACCAGCATCACGATGATCTCTTTTGCTGTTGGAGAGGCCTGCGACGCGCTGTGTGATACAGGACTCCTGCTCTGGGAAACCAACGCCCTGCGCATTGGGTCACCAGCCTATGGAGGGCCTGTGGGGGCTCAGTCCTGCAGCAGTCCAGGGTTTGCTGGCCCCCCCAAAACACTTAAGCACATGCTTACTATTAAGCTTATAAGTACTGCCATTGATCCTAAGCATGAGTTTAAGTGCATTATTGACTCGGGGCCAGAGGGCTAAGTGCCATACGGAGAAGTCATGGTTGCCTGTATCATTGGTAAGGATAGCCTAGAAAGATCCCTAATTTATTACAGCTGCAGTTTCTGCTATGAATTAAATGTTACAAGAAATATGGAAAAAGATGAGAAAGATATTTTCTTAGCTACACCTGTACAGTTTTGCCCAGTTGATTTCAGTGGTAGCTTTGACATTGCCTGAGGTACAAATTCCAGTGTCACCAAATTATATTTAAAGAGGACAGGATTGTTGCACACTGGTTTTATATAGTTGTTACCTCAAAGGAACAAAACCAGCAACAAACAGGCTTTAAACCAGAAAAACTTCAATCATGTGAATTGTTCACAAGTATTTAATTTCATGATATTCATTTAAACTCCCAACAAGTAAAAGAAGCTTGATGCTTCTTGAAGCTTTTAACATGGATACAGCCAGTGAAACTGTGGGATGAGGAGGTTCCAGTTAAGTTCTTTAGTTGCAATCAGAGCAGAATATCATGTGGAGTGAACAAAAAGGAGACAATCAATTTTTTTACCTGCAATTTTCAAATTCTGTATGTCACTTTCATCATTTATTGTATGTGCGTGTATATATATATTTTTTGGTAGAACTGAAGTTCCACTGGGTGTTCTGTGTACACAGATAAACAAGCTAGGCAGATTTAGTTTGTAAGACTTCACTGGTTTTAAATTTCACTGGAAACAACGTTGCCCTCCTCTTAGTCTTCGCTTTCCCACAACCTTAATGAAATGTGGGTGAGCCCAGTGTACAACCACAGCTTATTGAACAACCTTTTCTGAAACTTATACTTTAGAACTGTGCACGTGACATGGAAATATTTTTTGAAGGTTATACAGATGTGGAAAAGATATGGAGGGAGGGAGCTCTTGCAGGTGTGTTAAAACGTATTTTTATCATTTGGGCACGTAGGAGTATTTTAATAAAGATCACATTTCTCGCAAGCATTATTGTTTAAAAAGGAGTTGTGTGGAGACTTTTCAAATATGCAATAGTTACATTTTGTGACATACTTGTTTTGTATTACTAATTTTTTGTTATTGTTTTAGTGGGAAGAAATTAGTGGACTGGATGAAAACTACACTCCTATACGAACATACCAGGTATGCCAGGTCATGGAACCTAACCAAAACAACTGGCTTCGGACTAACTGGATTGCAAAAAGCAATGCACAAAGGATTTTTGTAGAGCTGAAATTCACTCTGAGGGATTGTAACAGTCTTCCTGGAGTTCTGGGGACTTGTAAAGAAACTTTTAACTTGTATTATTATGAAACAGACTACGACACTGGCAGGAATATCCGAGAAAACCTGTATGTAAAAATAGACACTATTGCAGCAGATGAAAGTTTTACCCAGGGTGATCTTGGGGAGAGAAAAATGAAACTTAACACAGAGGTAAGAGAAATTGGACCTTTGTCCAAAAAAGGATTCTATCTTGCATTCCAGGATGTAGGGGCCTGCATTGCTTTGGTCTCTGTCAAAGTCTACTACAAGAAGTGCTGGTCCATCATTGAGAACTTAGCTATTTTTCCTGATACAGTGACTGGCTCAGAGTTTTCCTCTTTAGTTGAAGTACGAGGCACTTGCGTCAGCAGTGCAGAGGAGGAGGCTGAGAACTCTCCGAAGATGCACTGCAGTGCGGAGGGAGAATGGTTAGTGCCTATTGGAAAGTGTATCTGCAAGGCGGGATACCAGCAGAAAGGAGACACATGTGAACGTAAGTAAACATGCAAGTTCTTGTAGTATCTGCATTATAGGTTTTGTTCTACCATCTGTGCCCTCTTTCCTTCCCCAGCCATATATGCTTTTGGTCTGCTTTTAGTCCCTCAATCTATGAACTTCACACTGGCTAATCTAAATCATCCAGCTTTTCTGGAGATGGGCATTAGCAGCTGCTTACAGTATTTTTAAAGTTGGAGAAGGAAAAACATAGAGCAGAAGTTGTATGAAGTATAATCGATTCAAGACTAACACTGTATAAAGGTTAAGGTGATGTTTCTCATACTTGGGGTAATGTTGAGCAAGTCATAGCTATTATGGAATACAATATTAATGTTCTGTGATATGAATATTTAAACAAATTGTTCCTTCATATATTCTGTGATAGAATTATAACTAAAACTGAGGAGGTAAGCTTAGAATGAGGTATGGTTTCTTTCTAGTGGTAAGAATATACATTCAATAAAAATTGAGTTATACAGTATATACAGTTTCAGGGAGAAGAGCTTCATTTTAGATCTTTCAAACGGAATATCAAGTTACCAGAGCAAGGCATGCTTTTCTTTCTACAGTATCTTTCTATAGAAAATTAACTCTAAACTTTTGGCTTGTCAGAGGCTCACAATACTTCACTTTAAATATGAGCAGATTGGAGAATTTTGAATTCAGACTGATTCAGTTACACATCGCCTTAAAATACTTACTCTTAGCACTGCTGTCACTAGGGCTATGAGAGGGGATATTTCATTGTCTTTGCTTAAAGTAAAATCAAGAGAATGAGCAGTTTGGTAGAGTCTTACATTCTCATATTCATTTAACATAAATTATGTATCATTGCATTTTTGGCATAAGATAGAAATATTTATTTTTGGCGAGAGATGTCATTTAAAAGTCAGAACACTTGGGGGGATGGGGGAAGACACTAATCTGTGAAGAGGAGTAACCTGCTGAATCTCAAAACCAAACCCGACAGCAGCCACTGAGTTTGAAATGTCTGTGTGAAGACTTCAAAGTCTGTGCAGGATTAGGGTCACTCGCAGAAAGAAGAAAAATCGTGTCCTATTATGAATAAGATATCTCTAGGGGAAAAATACAAAACAAAAATCCTTGATCATATTCCTGATGGGTTGCTATGAGGAAATTTGGTATAAGGTGAAGTGAGTTGTTTTGAGCATTTCATAACCTTGCATAAATAATCTCACTGTTACATTGGGAAGGATGAAGGCTTGTATACTGCAGAGGTTGATCTCATTAGGAATAATCCTAATGCAAAAAACTGCCCACGCGAAGCAGTTCAGTAGACTGTACTAATTCTCTGTTAAAAATATTAAGTATTGTTCCCCACTAAGGCCTGTTTTGACATTTTCAACTCTCGACTAGCTGATTTTTCCCCTTTTTTTCTTACTTGCTCTTGATTCAAATCTAGACTTGATTTTTATAATTATAGCACTAATTTTATTTGACTTTTGACAGAGGAGAGAGAAATGATAAATTCTCTCCAAAAGGAAGTTCTTTTTTTAAAAAAACTTTGTGATATGTTGAGTGACAGAAGGACGGTGGTGGAGATGGGATTGGACAGAAGAAATCCATGTTTGGTAACTGGAATTCAAACAAATTGTTGATTAAACAAATTTCTAACCACCTTAATGTTGACAAAAGAATTAAATGATATCTTGTACTTGAGAAGAGTAGTGTGTTCATTTGCAAGAACACTTCCCCTTTTTTGGCTTGCTTCCAAAGTAATTGCTAAGCAAATAACGCCACTCTGGAAACAGTCCAGAGGATCATTTATGGCGTTTTCCCCTCTTTTCTTTCAGTGATCCTGTTAAGAGTTTTGTAACAAGCTCTGGCCCTACATTGAGGCAAGTTAACCTGCTGGAGAAAGAAAAGGTGCGAGGCAGTCACTCACCGAGTGGACCTGCCTGGTCTGGGTGACTTGACGGCTCGCCGTAGGAGTTGCAGTCTGCGGTGCTTGTTAGCCTTGTCTGCGCTTGGGGATGTTATTAAGTATGATCAACTACGTAGTGACCGATAATACAGTTGGCACACTGATACCACGTCTGTTTTTTGTGACAGATACTGAGAGAAACTTATCTGAACATTGACACTAATGCAACTGGCTATCTGTTACTGTCAAGCTGTGCAGCAGATCAAGCAGAAGCAAGTTGGTGTGTGCTTCCTTAACCCAAAGCTTTTATAGCCCTGACGAGGGGCTCACTTCTGCAAATGCTTTGTACCTGCCATGCTGTGTGACTTCTTTGGGACTGCTCCTGGTAGAAAGCGTTGTCATCTGTCAGGACGGGCAAAAACCTGTGATTCCTCTCCTGCACTGGCTAAAACTCTGCTGAATTAACTTAACACAATAGGAAAGTCTCTTAACAATACAGAATAATACCTTATCTTGCTGTCTTGTAGCAAAGGTAGGAGAACAAGTAGATGGCCACATTGTAATTCAAAATAGCTTTTCAACCTGTAGCTTGGTGGGGATTTTCATTTTTATTAAGCCAGCTTGATTGGCTTGCAGTGATTGAAGAATATATTCTTTTTGCATACAGCTTTTGTTCTGTATCTGAAATTTAGCAAGTTCACATACTGAAACAATTGAATTTTGATTTATCCATAACTCCATATTTGGATGTGTTTCCAGAAGAGGAGTATTATTATTTTTTTCGTCTATCTTATAGATATAAGTAACTAATAATGCCAGAGGAGGATAAGGAAGAAAACAGTCATGAGTAGGGAAACATAATTTAGAAACTGAGCTTTCCAATATTCTTCCTCCAGTGCTGATCTTTCAGGTTGAATTATTTTTTCCCCCCAAATGTCTATTGATTACTTCTCATTACAGCTGTGCCAAGAAATCCGTGTCACTACAGTGTTCTAGTGTGGTAACACACACATAAACAGCAGTTCTTAAGAGTTCACAATATTCATTGAAGGTTGTATTTTACAGCTGGGTGAAGGAAGCATGAGAACTAGCTAACTGCCTGTACTTTGTGTTGCAGATTCTGTTGCTTAAGTGCCAAGATGTTGTTTCCTCTGTGTGTATCATTTGTTTGACAGTGTGTGATGCACAAAATAAAGCTTGACTCAACTTGCAAGCTTTAAGTTTTAAAGGGTGGTCCTGAAAGTCGCTGCAAATACTCACCCTTCCAATATCAGATACTGCATATGCTACTTAAAAAGAAAAGCAAAACAGCTTTTCTCCACCTTCCACCAAAAGAGAGGAGGTAAAAAAAAAAAAAAAAAAAAAAAAGCACTAATTTACTGTTAGTAAGTGCTAACTAACTTGGACATAGCACTTTTTGTAGTGGAGTCCAGTCAATATATTGCCTTTGTAAGAACCACATTGGGATCAATGATTGGGATTTGAAGGAGAAAATAATTCTCTGAAAGCCTCTAGTACAAAGAATTTTCCATCTGCTTCATGTTAGTTGGGGGGGAGGAGAGGGAAGGGAGAGAACTGTACTCAATCTGAGCATTAGAGTGATATTTCAGAAGGTAGGAAGCATCTTTTAGTACGCCTGAACTGAGAAATTACATAAATGATTTGGCACTAAATCCAAAAATTCAGAATTCTAGGGAAAGCCAAATGGGTACCCTTCACTGTTAAATGTTTTATGATACCATATGCATTAACAGTTATTTTATTGGTTCCCAAAATGGGGAGGGGATTATAGCTATTTGTGCATTTTTTGTCTTGGTGAGGTAAAAAGGGGAGCTGCAAGCTTTTCTTTCCAACTTTGTCATGTGCTCTATTCTGTGCCAGACTGCAAGCTGCATCTGTTCCTACAGATTTTTTTTTTGTGACAAAGTTTTGTCTCTTGACTTGATAAAATATTACTTGATAGCAGTTCCAGAAACAGGAACTGCACTATATCTGCCGCTATTGGAAGGCAATTAACTGAGAGGGAAAAAGTTGGGAATGCTCATAATTTTTCAGTTAAAAAGTTGCATGAGTTGTGGTTTGGTAGAGATGTTAGTTCAAGTAGCGTATCCCAAAAGCTGTGTGTAGCCTGCAGCTTGAGTGACCTGTGCTGCCACTTTTGCTTTTTCAATTCAAAAATGTTTAGCCCTATGAACAAGGGTCAGAATGGAAGAAAACTTCCTCAACAGCGTTTGTACAATCAAAGCTCTAAAAAAAGCTTCTCTTCTGAAGAGAAGTTACCTCTCTCCCATTTGCCTCCTAAACTGCTCCCGGGAGGAGAATGTAATCTTAGTGAAGTGAACCAGAGGAGAGGGATCTTCCTGACTGTCTTGTAATTTCTTCTGAAGCCAACGGAAGTTCAATACCAGAGCACTCCTTTATTTCCCCCCTAAGCTACTAAGTAATTTTTCTATCCCTTTCTAAACAAATGTCAATATGATCTGATTGCAGATCCAGCTGCATATGAAATATTGAATTGAAAAATCATAATGTAAATATCTTTTCAAAAGATCTTAGAAGGATTTGGGAAAATATACCAGATAATTTTTACGTGTAAGTAAGAACTTCCAGCAAGAGGCTGAAGAGAGCAGAAGGTGTTTGTGTTATGAAATGCAGAATTGTGATCTCCTGCCATCGTTTGCTGGGAAATGAATTAGTTTTCCTGAGCTGTACTGCTTCAAGATGCCATTTACTGAATTGAACTAAATCCATTCTGGTGCTTACTCCCAGCCCCTTATAATTGTGAGAAATTTAAGTGCCTTGGCTTTCTTTGACCCTGGAATCTTGCAACTGTTTTCTTGTCAGGAAACTGGAAGGAGGAAGGATTTTTTTTTTTTTTTTTTTTTGATTGTTATTTTTGTTTCGGAACTATAAAGGTGTCTGTGGAGTGGATGATTTTGATAAATATCTGAGTTTCCATGGGTCACTTTAGGTTTCTTAGGTTTTTACTTTGCTCAATTTCCTTCAGACTTTGGAATGTGGCATATAGCACAGGGAAAGGGAGAGGAGCTACATCTACTGCTGAATGCATTGTAGGAAATTGTCAAAACTGCGTAGTTTTTATTCATAATGCTGATCAGAGAATCCCTAAATTGATTTAACTGCAGAGCTGCTGACTGGTTTAGTTTCCCATAAACAAGTTGGCTTGCTTCAGAGTTGGCTGAGGAGCTGGCTGTTGGGAACTAGTACATGCACTTGGGAGTCTGGATCCTAAAAGCTGAACTGTTGGATAATGTAGATGCACAAATAATTTCTTCTTTCTCCTTCTCTGTTCCTCTTTCCAGATTTCGCTGTGTTCAGGAGTTAATTCTATTTTTGTATCTTGTTAGAGCTTTGAGCTTTGCTGAATATGAGTTTTTTAAGCTAAGGTTTTTGAACTTTTTTTCCCATGGTTTTCTAAAATAAACAGTAATGAAATCAACCAGAATCTTAATTTTAATAATTCATCCCTTAGTTACAGCAGAAGCACAAAATCTCTCTCTTTTTTTTTTTTTTTTTTTTAATATAGATCTAGGATGCCACTGCTGAATTAGCTACAGTTGCTCAACAGCTGGGTTATTAACTCCTCAACCATAAAGTCTAGATTTTCTGTTTGTTCTAAATGTACTTTAGTTTGTATTTAAAAGCAGGATCTCTAGCTCTAGGTCAGTTGCACAGACTTTTGGGTGACTGCATTTGGAGCACAGTTTTATACCCAGAAATCTTTTGTGAAAGATGCAATAGGCATGTAATATTTTTATTATTGTCTTCAAAGTATAAGACATTTTTGTCTATGCAAAAGCTTCCTTGGAAAGTTCCTATTTTTGTTCAGGATTTTTATTAATTTTTGAATTTTTTTGAGCTTTAAGAATATCACTCTCTTTTTACATGGGAAACTGAAGATTGTAATTTCTCTTTATGTAGGTTTTCAGCTAATGTCATGGTTATTACCACTTAAACCACAGCTGCAGAAAAAGTTGTTACTTCTTGACTTCTTTGCATTACATTTCATTGTTTTTCTTGTACTGTAAAAGAGCTGTCTGTAATATTAATTTAGTTATTAAAAAATCCCACAAGTTTTTCACAGGTTGTGGACAAATATTTTTAAACCAAGAAGAAATAAATTATTTTTGAAACTGCATCTGCAAAAGAAAAGGATCTTTCAAAGTAGTCCTAATTACTGAGCATTCATAAATTGCACATACTTTTTTTTACCTTTTTATTGTATTTCTCTTCTAGAAATACTCTTAACTATTACTTTTCTAATAAAAAACAAAGCCTGCGACTGAGTTGAGTGTAAAACAATTTGCAGTGAGTTTCCTTTAAAAAAAAAAAAAAAAAAAAAAAAAGAGTACTTTTTTAAAAGCATAATTTATATGACAGGAGAAATATGTAAATGTTTTCTGCTCCAAGACTTAGCAGAATGTGGTGGCATCAAGCAGTTAAAAAAAAAAAAAAAAAAAAGTTGGTTTACTGCTTAATTCAGTATTCTGTGTCTTTAATTTCATGAAAACTATCTGCTGTTTACAAGATAATACAGTATCCAATTTCTTCTGTAACTTTGGGTGATTGAGAAATTGCAGCAGTAACAAATATGTTTAAGACTGTTAATATGAGCTGTCTTGTTTCTGCTTGGGAGCTTTTCCTGCATGTTCTGTATCTTTTTATTTGCTGGTGTCTGTCACCAAGAGTTCTTTTGTTCTTAATACTAATGAAAAAATGTCTTGTTGCCTGTGTGAAAGTGAATAATATCTCAGTTTGTAGCTCAGAGAAGAGACAATTTCTTATCTGTGAGAAAATATCTTTTAAACTTATGTAAATTTTAGGCAATTTAGCTTACTTTTAACCTAACTTATGATTATAATTGAGAGTAACAAAGGCAAACAAGGAAAACCCTGTTGGAGAGAAGAAGTGGGCTTGATCAATATGCTGCTTATAGTCCTGATCCTGTTAATTCATGCACCTGCATAGTTTGACGCTGCTACCTGTATTAAGGAGGTAGTTGTTCATGTCGGAAGGAAACAGCTGCTTTTTTTTTTTTTTTTTTAATCCTAAGTAAGTTGATACATTTACTTATTTTTTTGTTGTACATTAGTTTCATGAGATTTTCAGCAGGATGCAGCTCTTTTAGTAACAATATCAAGTATTTTTCTAATTAAAATCTAATTACATGTAATTATTAGTATTTTCTGACACCTGACATACCTCAGATGAGTTGGATTGCTGAAAAGAAAGTACCCTATTAAATAAGTAATGATTGCTGCTATTTCATGGTGTATTAATATGGATAATTGTATGGGAGAGAACAGAGGTTATTTCATGCTACAGTTGTAAAATAAGCACTATGTTGCTGTCTGGCTACTGCTTTGATCAAAAACTTTCTAATATTGTGTCCAACTGTAAACACGCTGTAAGAGAACTACCCCTAAAATGGGTCTCCTCCTCTTAAAACAAGTTTATGACTATTTTAAGTAAGTAATGTCTAATGTGGAAACTATCTTCAGTACTGTCATCCCTAGGCCGAGGAGCAAGTATCCTTCTACTTCAGTGGGAGTAACATTGTGGGTTAACATTTTCCTGCTGAGGAAAGTCAAGAGGTTTTAAGTAACTATAAGCATGTGTATAAACCTATAGCTTTTATGGTGGTGACATGTTGATTATGTGTGCTTTTTTTGATTTGTAGGTGTCATGTTATTATGAATGTGTACAGAGAATCAAATACATACAGGACAAATCTAATGATGACACATAAAATAATCTCTAGCATAATTACAGGCTGTAATATGAATGTGAAATATCTCCCAGTCTAGATATCTGGTGCTGATTTTCTCATAGATTTTAACACATAGGCCTATGGTGATCCTTGAAAATGATCTTCCAAGATCTTTTCATGGTGAATTGTCACATACGTGTATGACCACGTGGTTATGAAAATGGCAAATTATTCAGAATGTGGATGCCCTGATGTACTCATTAAGTCCTCCTTCATTAAATGTTTTTTTTTCTGTTCTTTTTTCTCAATTGTCCATGTGCATATTCTCCTTCCAGCCTTGCAACCTAAGCACGTATACATGTTTTTGGTAAAGGAGTGGGCTAACCCCCTTCCATCCTGCCCCTTTCCTACCTACCTCTGATGAACCACCAAGGAAAAAAACTTAGTGCTCACTAGGGGCCTGATTAATCTGTTCCATCTGAAAAAGTAACATTGTTTGTCTTGCAACTCTCCAAACCACTTTATTTCTCCCCTTACTAGCTTGTCTCCATTTATGATTAGAAACAGTATTCTTTGAACTCCCTAAATGAGCCATTTTTTCTTACATCAGGGAATACTGCTACTCTAATATTGTATGAGTAGAGCTTGAGAACAAATTATGCATCACCAGCAAGGTGCCTGTCGTGCTTCCTGAATCGTTCCGTCTGTGTCTGTAAGAGAACAATGGTTGGTGCGGATAATCTCATTAAATTCTAAAGTTAAAATCTAAGTCCTTGCTTTGCTGCTGTGAATGTGGTTGAACGGATGTTGGCAACTGAGATTCTGCAAGTCAGGTTTGTTATTTTCCTGAACATTTGGCAGTCTGTGTGCCCAGCAGCTCAGCCCAGTTGGTGCCTGAGCAGGTTCGTGTTCAAAAACTGGATATTCTCCATGTGGAACATGGACTGAGTGGGCACCTTGAGCCATGATCACTAATCATATTTACATGATCACATTAAGTGTGTGTGGTTTTTTTTTTTTTTTCCTTCTAAAACTGAGATGAATTATTTGTCTTTCTTAGGAGATTTTTAACTTTTTGCTTCCTAACAGGGCAGGCATTTTAAGTACTAGACAGTCAGTGTTAGAATGCATTAGCAACCCCTGCTGAAACTATTATTTTTTCCACCACAAAACTAAATAGTGTTCTCTAGAATACATCCGTGAGCTTAATGCATAGTGCAGTGCTTCACACCACTCATATGAAGACATGAGTTCCAATCTCTTCAATTATGAACTTTCTTATATTTGCATTGGAAATGAATGGCAGAACTAGAGAAAAAAAACTCTGCACTATCATATGTGGCTTCATTTTCTGTGCTGTGTATGACACTTTTTTTTCCCCATTAGGCCATATAGTTTAGTGTTAGTTCTCAAAATAAGAAACAATAGTTAAAATCTTTTAAAAAGCTATTTTATGGAGCCCTTTCATCTTTGGGGTGTGTGCATAGATTCATACAAAATATGTATATTTTTGAGTTGTTGATATAATTTTAGAATGTAATTCAAATTCTTGTGAAGGTATGGTATTCTTATTTGACATTTTTCCTGGATCAGGCCCATGATCCAGTCTTTTAGTTGAAATCAAATCTTTGACCTCAGGTATTTGATCTCCCAAGTTTCAAAATGTCATCTTTTTTTTTTTTTCCTTAATCAATTTACCCAACTTATTTATTGCGCAAGTAAATTGGATAACTTGCCATTTTCATTTTTTTTGTGTAATTAGTAACAGTTAATATTGCTTATTTTCTTTCTTGAATATGTTCTAATTGTGACATTCAATTGCATGTTCACTGTGCAAGAATAAAAGGTTTATTCAGACAAAGGAAAAACTTTCAAAAGGTTGGCAATTTTGACACTATCAAGAAAATGAAATACAGGAAGACATCCTCCCCATCCCCATAGCTGAAGTAAATGGACATTGTTTTAACTATTAGCAAATTCTGAAGGCTAAATGTTGCTGCCTAATTATCTTGCCTATGGAATTCTCCACCAGACTTAATCTCTAGCCTGCTGCTGAGAAGTGTGAAAGTATCATGTGTGTAAAATCACAAGCAGAGTTGAAAATCATGTTCCATAGTGCTGTTGTGAATAAAATATTCTATCCTCTGACTTTTTTTTCTAGTTCATTTACTTTTGTTTATTAGTGGTATGTTACTTAAAATCTGATTTAAAAATGCAAAGTGTGTGCTTCAGTTAAAAAGGTCTTTTCAGTGGAACTGCTTGTGCCTCCCAAATGAGGGAGAGAAATAATGTCTTTTTAAGACACTTTTTTTCCCTCCCTCCTGACTGAATATGACAGAGGAGGAGATGATGACATACCTACTTCTAATCTTTATCTTAAAGATTTTCTGTCACATGTAGAGCTGCATAGCAATGGTATTGTGCATTACGGATATAAAAATTACATATTCAAGAGTATGAGATTTGAAATTGCATGACACAAGCAGAGACAAGTGCTTCTGAGAAAATAAAACACGTGATGATAGTTCCAGTGATGTGCAGCCTTTAAGTCCTTAATTTTGTTAAAAATTCTTTCTTGTTAATGCGCAGAGTAAATGAAAATACAATCCCTCTTCTCACAGAATAAACCCTGTATTTTCAATTCCCCCATTTAAAGAAATTTTGTGTGTTTAAAAGATGATGAGGGTATTCATTAACATTCAGAAGATAACTGCCTGTCACTTGCCAGCCAAAGGGGAGCTTGGGAGAATGTTGACACTGATTGATGGACACGTTCGAGACTATGCACAAACAGGCTGCTTGGGTCATCTCAGCTCCACATACACAGAAAAATCCTTTGCTCAAGCTTCCTTCCAAAGGGAAGGTATCCTTCCAGGCATCTCAGATTCAGTTCATATGTATGGTAAACATTAAGTTTCTAAAACCTCATTTTCATCGGTTTAGAAAAGTGTCTCGTTTATTCTGGTTAATATGAATAATGTGTATCTGTACTCCTCCTAATTGTGAGTGGCTGATGTGCTTAGTCATTCAGATTAAAACAAATTTCATTTTTGCATGTTACTTGAAAATGTGCCTTACATACTTACTATGTGTATATACTTTATGTGTATATACTTCTCCTTTTGGAGGAAGAAAGGCCCCAAACCTTAGCTTATATAATATTGAAACTTAGAGATAGGAGACACCTTTCAGTCTTGCAAATAATTCGGAAATTAGTTTTTAAACATCTCCAGTCATGCAAGTTGTCCCACTTTCCCTGAGTCAATAGAGCATTTACATTTGGTGAAATGGAGATGTGGCCTGCAGCATCCTTCCCAGCATGCAGGGCATCTGTCCCGAGACCACGAGCTTGTGAACCAAAGCAGTGCTGGGGAGGAGACTGTATAGCCATTTCCTTCCCATTCCTTGTGCTTCTGATAAGGAGCATTTTGTGTTGCTGCCCCAGGGCCAGTTTCTCAGGCTTCCACTTTTTCCTTCTTTTTTGAGGAGGGTGGAATATGCCTTTTTTATTGGTCATCTGCTCTTACAGGAGCGGTGGTGATAAGTTAATAGAGCCTCGCAGTGCAATATAAGGTCATGTAGCCCTTACAGAGGGTGGTGCTTTCCTGCATAGCTGCAGAGCTGTGCCTCCTCCAGCAGCAGATATACTCATGAACTCTTAGTTCTCATTCTTCTATAGCGCAGGCACGCACATGTGCAGAGTAAAAACTGTAACCACATCTATCATTGAAAACTAAAATTTAACGCATACCTCCTACAACTTCATAGCTGAAAGGCAGTGCCGGTGACTGATACTTCCAGCCACTTTAGTTAGACTGGACTACCACGTTGGATTGCATTTCCCATTTTTCATATTTTTTGTCATTTTCTCTGAATTTAGCATTTCTACAAGAAAAAAAAAGTGAATATATGTGAACATCTAAAGAACAAAGCATCTCAAGTTGATAAAGGTGATAAATAGTTGCAGGGGGCACTGAACCTTGTTGTTAACATAAAAATAGATCTGAGGGGATTGTTTTTCCGTTATCACTATGTGACCTATTGTCCTGTTAAAACTACACTTGGAAATATATCCAGGTTGATTTAGATTTGTTAACTAAAGTTAAAGGGTTGTTCATAATGGTGATAAAAGAGAGAAATATCTTTGGGTCTGAACCCTTTTATGATGATTTTGACTGGGGGAAGAAAAACTCCGGTACTGTATTATAGTTGTCTGTAGGTCGACACGTGGGCCTGACTTGTCCTCTTTAAAATCCCCATAGGTCTCTACAGTGGGAGATGCTGTCATTCCACCTTGTCTAGATTGAAGCACTGTGCTTCAGGGGCTCTCTTGCTGATTTCAATCTCTGGCAATGCTTTCTGAAACATATTGGGGAAGTCTGATCAAATCTTGGTGAAAACTCCTGTAATTTGCATTTTGCTTGGAAGTTTTCTCCCTCCCTGTTTTTTTCAAATCCATGTGGCGGGAGTTTTGTAAAGGTTCCTGAAGGACTGATAAGATGTGCTGAAGAGGCTCCCTACTTTTACTCAGTGGAAAAGGGGACCAGAAATGTTTTATTCTTGCAAAACTATTTGTTTTCTCTTGGGTAAAATCTTGCTTGCCTTATTCATAAAAAAAAATAATTAGTCCCTTGGGACTACTTGTATGAGTAGGAAAAACAGGAATTGGCCTCATGTCATAACCATCTGTTATTAACACATAGAGCAAGGGCCCAATCTTACAGCCCTTATTAAAAGCAGCTTGTTTAAAACGAGTTTCTATAAATAAGAGCTTCCCCCCCCCTCACTTCTGTGACCACATTCCCTACCAGTAGTTAAAGGGCATGGGGAAAGGGGAAAGAGAGATAAAAGAAAGACATACCATGAGTCTTGTACAATTGCAGTCACATTATTTTATGCTGTGCTATGTTTTATGCAATAAACAGCTCAATTCAGGAAATATATCTATTGCAGTATTTTCAAAAAATGGTTTTGGCTACCTTCACATGTACTTTTTTACAGTATATCTTTGGGTTTTATGACTGAATGGTGATTGGGTTTCCTTTTCTACTGCTTTTACGACTGAGGTAAACATTCATTTTGATCACAGGTAGTATGAAAATGATTCTTTTTTTTTTTCCATCTCCCTTGGTTGAGAATATTTGCCTTTTTACATGTACATGCACACATGCATGCAGAAATTAATCGTGACTGCAGCTATCACTGGAAAACTGGAAGCATTTAGTTTAAATGCTATTACCTCATGATACAAAGGTATTTGTATCACTTCTATGAACTGGACTACCAGGTTGGATGACATTTTTCCCATTTTTGTCACTTCCTTTAGATTTGTCATCTCTACCTGAGAATATAGTAGGGAGGATTATTTCTCAATATTCACTACAGGTCACATTGTGCTGTTAAAAAGTAGTTTCAGTGACCATTATTATTATTTTTTATCGACTTGATGAACTTTTATCTGCTTTATTGTATACATATCATTTGTAGTTCTCAGAGCTGTGCCAGTCCCTACTAGAAAACATGAGGCATGGGTATTCATAAGAGTGCTTAATCCATTCTCCTTTGCTTCTGGCTATGAATCTATGTGAGAGCTGTTATAATTCTGTTGATTGCACCCCAGCGGGAGAGCAGTCCTCTGGCTGGCTATACTGCCTTTAAGGGTGTCTTTGCACAATTGTTCTGGCACAGAGCGCTTGTAATGCCGCCCAGAATCTGGGAAAATATATAAATTATGATAGAAGGCTGAGTGTTTCCATGGTGTATGCAGAAAGACAGGAATTGCTGTATTGGATCAAACAAGTGGCTCGTCAAATCTATTGCTCTTTTGCCAGTAATGGTCAGTAGCAGATGTTTTAAAAATAGAAGGACATGAAAACACTTTTTCTTCAACCCCAAAGCATTCTGTACAGTTCTTCCCTGTTTTTTTTTCCATACTCTTTTTTTTTTTCCATACTCTTTTTTTTTTTTTTTTTTTGCCAAACAGGGTATTATTAAAATTTTAAAAGATCTCTGATTCTTTTTTTTTTCATTCCATATAACAGACAAACTCTCATCCTCTTAAGCTCATAATGTATTTTTTGTGATTTTTATGAAGTTTGTGACTTCAAATTTAAATGTTAGAGATTACACAGATTTTCACTTTATTTACAATTAAAATCGTATTATTTGTAAAAATGAGTACTTTGAACTTGACTGAAAATCCTCTTGAGGATCTGACATAGAAGTATAAACAGTAGAAACGCTAATTTATGTGTGTTTAGAGACTTTTTTTAATGAGACAACTAATGCGTCTAATTTGTGAGCTATGTATAGGACAAATAGACTGGGATTTTATTATAGCAGTGTTATTGCCACTTCTCTCTCTGCATTTATAAACACTTTGAGGAATCGAAGGGTTAAACCCTCCAGGCCAGCAGCATATCGCTTTCCTTAAAATGCCATTGGGAAACTGAGATAAATGGTGAAGCATTTTCTGTGTTGACATGATGTTCGCCTGTCCGATTGCATCCTTCCCAACAGACAGCAGAGAAGCAATTACAAAAAAAGACATCTGTGCCAAGGCTTGGCTAGCCGACGAGGGCAAGCTCTTGTGTTTAAGAGGTATAGAATCCAATCGATGAAAATGTCTGGGCCTGTTAGCACCAATAAAGCTGAAGGCCACTGGGAAGCTCCGAGAGGGGCTTTTGTTGCGGAGATAGAAAAGAGGCCGAAGCTGTGACACTTGGGGAGGACGAGGGTCAGCCAGTACCATCATCCATCTTCCTCAATGGCAGCTTTCTGTCAGTTTTTAACCCCGCTCAGCAGAGGAGCTAAACCTCTATTGTTGGCACCAGCCAATTCTCAGCCAAGTGTAAATGAAGTTAATATTCACCGACCTTATGCATAGCCAATGAAGGCCCTTGATGTCATCCTGGAAATAATGTTATCTGACACTTCAAAAAGCAGATGTTGGCAGGTTGTTTGTGTTTTTTTCTTTTTGCTGAGCCAGGACGCAAAGACGCATTGTTTAGCCACCTCGCGTTTCGACTGATTTCCATAATAACCACAAATAGGCCTCTTTGACCTTAAATTGACATAGTTATGGTTTTAGTTTGAATATTATTATACCCAGCTCACAAAGCCTGACCAATCTGCACTAAATGATCTGGGAGAAGTAGCTCTGTTCATTTGGATAGGAAATATGTGGGTCAGCGAGCAAATTTTATTTACGCTGATAAAACGGTGAGCAATTAAAACACTTTAAATAGTTCAAAAGCACATCTGTTTTTAGAACACGATGAAAAATAGCATTTATTTTACATCATATCTTCATGAAAGAAAAATATATCACATATAAACATTCTCACCTTCATGGGTATGGTTTTTATTTTGAAAAACCTACTGCAAACAATGGATAAGGTCTTCTTTTGTCTCCAATAGTATGTTGTCATGGTCAAACCTTATTATTTTAATATTGGTTTAATTATGAAAAGTTAAACAGTTCCCACAGATTCTACTTTGCCAGAAGTTTATCTAAGACAGAAGTGTACTGATGATAACTGTGTATTTAGATTGTACTTTTCATCCACATAGATTCCCAAACCTTCCACAGACTTTGGTAAACAATTCATCTGCACTCCCCCTGTGTAAAAGCCACTGTCAAACATATTTTGCAACTTGGAGATGACACACTATAGCTCTTTTTATGGTGCAATGATTTTTCTCGGCAGCCAGTAGTTCTCTCACAGCAACACATAAGCTTGACTTTATGTGAAAGATGAAAAGTAGCTTGATTGTTATTTTCTTGTAAATTAGCTATATTTCTATATCTGAAGTGTACTTATATTATGAGATATGGGCAAAATGGCTTAACGGTAGTAAGTGCAGATGCAGGATGAGCAGTCACTATTAATCAGATTTGTTGCTACGTGCCACTAAAAAAACTTTGCAGAGCCCCATTTTGCCCAGTGTGAACAGAAAACAGCCAAAGACAGCAGAAACCTGTGTATTATCCCACAGTATGAGTTTCAAAAATTAATTTCGATGATGATTGTAGTATAGCTAGCACCTTTCAGGCTCTAATCTATACCATTCCTTTTGTGTAAGAACTGGAAATGCTTTTTCTGTGTGTGTGTTTATGTCTGTGCATGTCAAAGAGTGCGTTAAATGGTTGAATTAAGGGCGCTTGATCACCGGTGTTACTCGGGAGGCAACTATCTGACAAGCTGGCTCAGATGAGAAATACCAGAACAGATCTACATTTAATTGAAATCGCTCAGATCTGATCTTAAGATAAACAGTCCTAGGATTTTTGGATACTATTTTATTGATTGTGTTCTTCCCATCAGTTGTGTTTATTTGTACCTGTTAAAGATGTGAACATGTTTCCTGTAGTAACAGATTTACTTTGACAGCAGCTCATCAGCTGGAGATTTCTCTGGATGCTTTTTGCTTGATATTAACTCACATCAGATGGGGTTTGAAAAGAGAATGAAATTCACCACTTTCTGGATCAAATTTTAAGAAATCACTTGATTAATTTTGTTTGAAGTATAGGCCTGTATTTCATTAACTTCTGGTTATTTGTATGCTGGCTGGGCATATGAAAGCCCAGTCGTGTAGCTCAGATGATTAAAAGGCTACTTTATTTTGTGAACCAACTGTAATGGGATATCTGATAGGACCAATTTGTCCAGAAAGATTAAATTGGATGCTTTTTTTTTTTTTTCCCCACAAATCCTACAGTCAGTCAGTTCTACATTAATTCTGAAATTATGTGATGTTGTAAGAAAATTTCTGAAATATGGCCAGTCACTGAAACAGTGCAGAAAGAGCAATGAGCCAAAGAGCACTGAAACCAGTGGAGCTCCTTACTGGGCTTTTAGCAAGTCTTAAAACTGCTAAGCAAGTATATTGATATGTTTAAGGCCTTACAAAGCCTCATTTTTTTCTATAAAATGTAGTGGGTTATAACAGGATTCTGGGTCACATTTTGATTTTACTATACTGCTGTAAATCCATTGATTTCTTGCTTAGTTTTGATAGCCTATCCTTTTGTCAGGCTTTATTCTCTAAAAAGGGTAGAATGTAAAAAGAAAACAAACTGACCCATTTCTACCCTCTCCTTCAACAGAGTATCCATTCAATGGATATGGAGGTACAGAAGTTTATTTCATATTTCTGGGGCAAGACTCTTTGTGAAAGGGAAATTTGCCTCTGTGAATTAAACCATGAGCAGATTGATTCATTTCATCTTGTCGGTATTGAATATTGCTTCTATTTTAGTTGAAAGTTTGCAAAATGCTAGCTTTCCATGAGCACTCAGCTGAAGAAGTGATCCAAAAATAATGTAAATTGAAAGTGTTTGGTTTAATGTACTCTTCTGTTTGTGTGTTTTTTTCCCTTAAAAAAGAAGAAAAAAAAAAAAAAAAAACAGATTCTTTGTACTAAATGTC
>JAWLRI010000898.1:129685-190731 GCA_034781795.1 Crypturellus tataupa | reverse complement strand
GGTTGAAAGTTATCATCGCATACTAGTTTGATCTCTTTTTTTCCCTGTTATTGTAATATATTTCCCTATATTTCAAATTTTGTAGCATATATTTTAAAAACAGCCTTTGCAGGCTACACTACTGATTTACCCACACACAAAACAGGCACTGCCCAAACAAATTCCTGCACTTAGCCTGGCTAATGAAAGCTGAGATGATAGGATTGTGTTTCTTGGATGTACCTGACTAGTTTAGTCCATGCAGCATAAAGCATTTTTGTTCCAGGTGCATACTAACAGAGAGGTCAGAAAAGAAAGCTAGATATCTCCATCTTTTAAAAGTTTACAATAATTTCTATGCTGGGCAGAGAGAGCAAAGAAACCTGTTTGGTAGGTTTCAGTTTGCTGCAAGCAGCTGAGAGGCACCAGGAAATTCCAGTTCCACAGATGTTCTAACAGTAATGCAAAGGTCACGGCATTTGCTTTAACTTCTCTGGCTTTAGAAAGGATATGACAATTTTTCACATCATTAACCTATATTCCAATTAATTGTCTTGAGTGCAAGTGGAAATGAATATATATGTTCTCAGACATACCTTATTTATCTGATTTATTTTGGAATAATTCCTGTCTTTCCAGAGTGATTTTTTTTAATGCAAATTCACTGCAATATCTGTTTCTATGGATAATGAGTGTACTTTAATAGTAAAATTGATCTCAGAACTGACCAACTTAAACGGATCACTTCTCTGCTTATCGTTGGCTGTATGTTTTTAAATGCCATCAAACAAGCTGACTGCTGAACAACAGGGTACTCGGCTCTAGTCAGGTATTAAATTTAAAACCACTGTAAGTTACTTTATTTACCGGATTACAACTTGACTCTCTCTCTGTACACAAAAGCAATAATAACAACAACAACAAAATCAGAAAGGGTTATCCCACAAACATGGTATAACCTCATATTTCAGCAGCCACCCACAAAATCGCCAAGTGACCCCTGGACGTCTAACCCCCCACTGGCACACAGAAAGCTGCAGCGGCAGCAGCAGCCCCATCCCCATCCCAGCCTTGCAGGGGCAGCAGCACCTGTGACACCAGCAGAGGCAGAGGAGACACCATTGTGGGCAGAGACGAGGGCAGGGGTAGCAGTGGAGCCACTTTTAAAGGAAAAATCATCCTAAAACCCAACCATGATGTGAAACCATACGCTATCTGGGGTCACCTTACAGTCAAAAATAAGAGAGGTACCATCCAACAAACCTCAAATGGGCTTTAAAATTAATTGCCCAACAAAACACATATTACAATACTATTATATATTAGATACTTCAACTGTAGAAAATGAGATGGAAGCACTGTCCTCTTCAAGAATGGGGATAAATTATGAGCTACCCCAGTTTTGTGGGTTACTTGCAAGCACTGCCATGTCTCCAGAGGCTTTTGTATGCAGATTTGATGCTTTTGTTTCCTAGATTTCGTAATATTTGGATCTGCATCCTGCAGACACTTTTCTGAATAACTTATCCTACTTTCAAGTCAAGTCTCCAGGCTGCCCAATGTTTGGTCTCTTTTTTCATGAACTCGCTAGAGGAAAAATACAGTACCTATAGGGCCTATAAGGGCTTAGTCAAAGGAAATACGAACAGCAGCTTTTTAATCACATTAGGCACCCTTCAGGCTGCACTTTTTTGCAGCATGGTATCGAGCCAGGCCATGCTGGCGGTCAGACCAGCCATGATCCTGGGACTGCAGCACGGACGGGGATGAGCCAACCGCCAGCCGCTCCTGCTTGGATGGAGGGAATAGCATCCAGTCAGCCTTCTTTTATGGCTGACTTTGTTAAAAGGCAGGTTTTCCATGCCCCATGCCCTCCGGATGCAGCACAAGCTTATCTCGAAACTGCCATACACTTCAGAGCTCAGTCAAAGCAGATAACCCCAGGAAATGTTTGTAGCGCTAAGCAGTGCATCCTCGTTTGCATTTCTTGCGTGTTTGTGTGGAAGAGCTCATTCTTGGAGGAAAGCTCCTTCCGTTTTGGGGAGGTTTAACATTTGTAAACACCCTGATTCCTCCAAGGTTGAAAACCAAGATCAGCCAGCTCACTTTTGCATCCATCTGAACAGACTGCACTGACTTCAAAGGGTGTCGCATCTGATAAAGTTTTGGTCTTAAAGCCTCATTTATCTATTTGCATCTAGAAATGGTTTAAAGAGAATTTAAACCATTTAAAGATTTAAAGAGAAAGTAGTGAGATAGCCCTGACTATAATGATAATAATTTTGCTCCTCTCTAGCCTTATCCTAACAGGAATAAAACTGAAAATAAAACCAGAGTTCTGTTAAAAACTCCTGAGCACATACTCTTGGAAACTTTTAAAAGACTAACAAATGAGAGCGTTTGAGTGAATGAGGCTGTTATTCTCAGTTAGAGACTGTAGTGGGTGAAACTGTTATGCAGCCAAATGAATACTGGGCATTCTCAGCAGATCTTAACACTTTCTCCTATGAAGCAGCAGTTGGTCCTAACGTGAGGTAAAGCTTTAGATGATCTATGACTAATATTGTGTATTTATTTGATGTAAGGACTATAGAAGAGGATTTCAGAAGCTATCAATCATTTCTATGAATTTGGAGAAATCCTTCCAAATTTGGTGAACTGAAGACAAAAAATCTCTAAAGCGAAAACTGGCTCCCGTGTGTGGGAACATGGGCACTACGAAGGCTTTCTGGAGGCAGCCACTGAGAGAGGGGGCAACAAATGTTGCTTCTCTGCTCAGCAGACGGTTGTGCTAGCTAATTTCCCCCGCTATGGGCTCGATCCTAACTGCGTGCACATTTCTTCTAAGATGTTGCTAATCTTTAAGAATGAATTTCCCCAATAACTTGAGGATATGAATGCTTGTATATATGACACACAGCACTTTCACTAGCACAGTCTGCACAGGCTGGACTGGCACGTACAGAAGGAGCTCGCGTGGCTGCAGAGAGTATCAAACTCAGTGCAGTGACTGTCCTGACACTGCAAACGTGACTCCAGCACCAGCCACCAGGACCAACAGCACAGCTATGGTGCCACAAAACCCACACAACCAAATACATACAGATAAAAATTTTCTCCTGTGTTCACTTGTAGATGATCACTTCACCACTAATGAAACTGGATTAGTGATCACTGCAATCACAATTTGGTCAAAGTCACCAACAAGAAAAAGCCAGAGCCACAGATGTATTCAATATCTTACATAAAGCAAAACCTTATTTTAGCTTTCTAACAGACAGCTGCTGCTCACCAGTGTAACTTTTCACATTTTAGCAAATGGGACAGCTTGACTGGTTTGGTTTTGGCTGCACACATTTGCATTGACTCATTTTGGATATTTTTGTCAAGCTGAGTATCCTGCCGCTTCTTTTCTGGATCCATTCCACTTTATTTCACCACTTAACAATAATTAAATGTCCACCCCAATCTCTGAAAGGGAGGATTAAAAAAATAATAAAACTGTTAGAAAACAGTAGGGCTAGAAATATAAATATGCTGTACTTATATTTAGTAAATTAAAAAGTATAGTGGTAAGATTCGCCAAAAGAAAACCACACGTACCCTTTCATTTACACAATTTCTCATCAAAAAGACACAAAAATAAGTATTCAAATACGCAAGCAACACAAGACATTGTATATTTGTCTACGCTGACTAATCTGGTGCCAGGAGTGGATCTGCATCTCCTAATTCCTGCTCCCAGGTATAAGCACTGAGGTGAGTCTGTGCTTAGGGCAGGAGCACAGCTGATGTGTGGGGAGCTCCACTGGCAGGTATTGGTGCTTATATACTTAACAAAGTACACATATGATCATACTGCTAAAACAGACTATCAGTATTTTTCAATGTCTCCTTCATTTGCCTCGCTTTATTTTCCACCTGAAGTTGCTCTCCCACATCATTAGAGTGTCACTGTATAAAGAGAGTCCGTGAGGACGGACTGAAGGACTCAGACCCAGACGAGGGGACAGGGTTTCCAGCTTGCATTCCCAGCCTTGGTGCGCTTTTCCATTTGCAACCTTAGATGCACCTTTCACCTAAAACAGATATAGAGCTGCCTACTGCACAGACATCTTTTAAGATTAATATACTCACTGTTTATAAAACATTGTGGGCTTCCTGGACCAGGTACTGTCAAAGGGGCTGTTACCCTCAGAACAGGGGAAATGTGAAATGTAACTTGATGAAAAAAAATAGGAAAGTAAAAGCAAAGGCAAAGTATGGAATATTGGGGAACTATTAAGCCAGAACTGAGAAGTGAGAGCGCATAATCATCTGAAACTATAAAAGTTTCAACTCTGCATAAGGGCAGAAACATTTTCAAAACAGATGCCTTCTGGGGGATTTACATCTGCAGAAACTGAGACAAACAATCTGAATTCAACAGTGGTGCTAATGGCTACCAGAGGTTCATTGGGTGCTGCGTTTTCCCCCTTCATAATGACCTGCTTGCCCCCATACACCGGGCAGATGCTCAGTTCAGCAGAAATGAAAGCCGAGAGGGGCTCGAGTGAGCACATGACAAGAGCTAGGTACGAGGTAACGTTCCCCGTGAAGGTGTGCAAGAAAGTCTCACAGTTAAGTACAGAAACAACACAGTTATCAATGAGTGTGATGAACTCGTTATAGGGCTAATCCTATATGCGCCAGACCAGAATCAGCTGCTACCTGCTCCTTAAGGAGCATCACAATGATATTTGCCCACATTTTGGACTCTCTCCATAGCCTCAATTTCTAATCCTTGAGTGATCTTGGAAAACTTGACAGACAAAACTCTCTGAAAGGAGCCCCTCTGCTGATGCCCACAGCTACACTGCAAACACTTGTGTTTTGCACAACACAGAAGCACCAAGTGGGTGCCTGTAAATTACATGTGCTTGTGTACAATATGACTGTGTGGACTAGGATATTTTGAAAGGGCTTAAAAAAAAAAAAATCAGGGACTCACTGTAGTTCAAGCTTATATGTTATTAAATTCTGAAAGTTTTAAAAATGCAAGGTGTTTTTTTTTCCCTTAATCATTTAAAAATATTGTCTGGTTTATCTCTTCCTTATGAGCAACTAGACTTTGCTCTGTTTCCCCCTCTTGATAGGGAGGAATTGTGTTACCTCCTTGTTTGAATTTCCTAAATGGAGACAAAATGTCCAGGTACCCAACAAATTCAGCAAACAATTTGAAAAAAAAAAACCCTTAGCTTTAGCAGCACAACATTACAAGATTTTCTTTCATACACATCCACATCTGCATTTCTCTTCAAGCAAGAAGCTATAACTTAATGCACAATTAATTATTCTGTTTGGCAATAACCTGAACCCTCACGGGGAGACCTGCCTACCCACCCCATGGGTCAGAGCCTTCTGAACCGAGTCACCAGTCTTGCAGGTTCCTCGTGGGCTCCCTCAGACGGGACGGTGCAGCCACACACGGGCTGTGCTGCGCTGTTCAGGAACAAGGAAGGCACTGGGCACCTCGTGGGCATCAGGCAAGCACATCCGGATGCACAGACATCTTGTAAAGCAACTAAAATTCACAGCTCTCCAGAGCTTTTTTTTTTTTTTTCTCATTTCATATATAATCTTTGTCTTCAACACACACTAAAAAGAACAGGAGGGAAAGGAAAGCAAGCCGGATTCCTATCTGACATTGTTTCCTAACACTCATCGACGGCTAGAGAACATAAAACCTAAAACCGGCTTTGAGCAAGAACCTCCAGTGTGAGAAACAGAACAGCTGAAGTTTCATGCCGATGTATCAAACAGATAATAATGCCATTCCAGAATCTCTATTCTCCTATGTTCTCTGTCTACTCTTTTCACCACACAATAGTCCCCAATAATTATAAAATCTATCACAGTTTGTTTTTATCACTGCTACTTTGATGTCCCTCAAGGAAGTAATGCACACAAAAGAATGGGACAGTAAAATGAGGAGGTGAACTGCATCTTAATGAAAGCATTAGAAAAAAAACAGCAATGGACAAGCTAAAGCTTGCAGCAAGATCACAATTCAGCAAATTGAGCAGGTAAAAGAAAGGAGGACAAGAGGGAAGTGTAGATAATTGAAAGATAGGGTGGAAAAAAATCACTGTGCTACCACTTAAGTAAATTCACTGAGACTTCCTAACAAGATGCAACATCTCACAGGAGTGAGATGTTGTGATTCAAGCTAGTGAATTACCACTGAAACAAAACTACAACTAACAATACACAATCTGCTTCTTTTTTTTTTCTTTTTTTCTTTTTTTTTTTTTTTTGCAGAGTACCCAGAGAAGCATATAGATTTATCCTGCTGGGCCTTCTAAAGCTATGCTTAGGAGTGGAGCTCAGCTGAGGTAGCTCAGCTCCGAGCACGGGGCCGCCACAGAGCAGATCCAGTGCACTTCCATTGGACTCCGCAGTGAGGGGGAGGCTGGACTTCTTGAGAGACACCCCCAAAATAAAAGCCCCGCTCTACACAAAGGGAGTTGGTGAGATCTTCCCCAAAGCAATTTGGAAGAGGCTGCCTGCCATGTGGACAGAAGGGAGAAGACTTGTGGTAAAACACTGGATGTCACAGCAGTTGTTCTATCTCGTGGCTCCTTTCAGCAGTTGGGGAGTTGTGCTGACTTGAGGTTTAATTGGCTCATTTGCGGGCCCTTTTTAGAGAGAGGTTCCATCAAAACTCGGTAGACAATTGTGCATTGTAGACAGAAATCACTGACATTTGATGCTTGAATTAACCTTGTTAAGAAGGCAAGTCATAAGAAGATACAGGGGGGTTGCGGCTAGGAGCCAGCATTATACATCCTTTTCCATCAGCAAACTAAATACTGCAACACATTCAGGAGAACCTGAAAAATATTTAGATGTTAACATCTTAATTTTTACTATTTCTTCACAATTTGACAAAGTAATATCAATGATAAACTTCAACTTTCTATGTTATCTCCATGCTGGAAAAGAATTTAGTTGTTGCACATGAAAGCAGACAAACCCAACCCTTTAATTGTTTTATACGTGGTACAGCCAAGGTAAATTCCATCACCAAATCAGTCAGCAGATGTTTCTTTGAAGTCTGAATGCTTTGTAATCTTTTTAATCTCTGACTTTGCTCATAGATGCATACATCCATAGATTATGCATACATCCATAAACACAAATACATGTGTGTGTATACATATACATACATGCACATACACACACACACGCACGTGTATTTGATGTATTGTATCTGCCCACCCACAACAACCTCTGTTTCACAGCCAGCAAGCCCAGGAGCTTCAGGCTAGTAAAAGTCCCAGAGAAGCTTCCCACACTCCTCTTGATTCCCATTACATCACATTCCTTCTTGGAGAGCAGTCAATCCACAAAATAGTGCTGTTTGAATTAGAAACATGAAAAGACTGAACCTTTTATCTGTAGGAATCTTTCTTTTGAAGTTTGAATGAAATTAGGAAACTGCGCAGCAGAGATGCTATTGAATGGTAACACAGAAGTAACTAGGCTTAATATGGAGTAATATCATAAACCAGAAAGCAGCTTCTCAGACTAAGCAAAACCAGAGACAAAAATCAAGAATTTGCAACTGCAGATAAGAAACAGCAAGTCTCTTTTGGATTCTGTTTGACATGGGCAGAAAAGCCTTGCTTTTGATCGCTTCTCACTCTTTCTTGTTCTCATTTCTGCTAAAACAAGAAGAGAGTGGTTTACTTGCTTTCTAATATAATTTTATTACACTTTAAAATTTTGTAATTATTACTATAAAAATAATTATTAAAAGCACCCTGAGTACGTCCTTCCTTAGAACAAAGCAAATCACTGAGCATACATTCCAGCTGACAGTAGCAGTGAATGAGACACTTACCACAGATATATTCAGGCTGATGATAGACAGAACAGCGTTTCCAAATCCACAACCCATAGAAAGCCAATGAAAATAATTTTTCAAAGAAAGAAAATTGTTTTCCAAAGAAAATGGCAGTAGGCAAGAACTATGTGTTTTTCCTCATGGGAATATTACAACCACCTAAATGGTGCTGCAGTGTTGGCAGATTAAGAACAGCGAATGTTCAGGAAGCACAATCAGTCATAGACTTTCTGTAAAAACTATCAATCAAAACCTACTATTCCAATGAAAGACTTGCTGAGTACCACAGCAGCTTTAGTAAGAACAGCTAAGTCTGACTAGTTTTGGTGTTCCTTCCTCAAATCTGCGTAGTATTAAATCTGCTTGCTATCCAGCACATCAATTTTCTTTCCTTTTCCAGCGATGACAGGGTAGGAAATAGGCAAATAGTCAGCTGTATATATTTTGTTGCTGCATACCACTATATGCCACTGCACTTCCTTTAGAAGATGGCACTTACTTCACTGAGTGCAGCTGTTGACCAATAAATACCCCAGGAAATCTCTGTGCAAAAATTTTCCTTTTGTGATGCATTTCTCCTCATCTTTCTCATTATCACTCATTTCTGGTTCTGTTATTCCTCTCTCCAGAAGCTATCATCTCCCTTGTACAATATGCTCCTTTTCATATGCCTCCACATCACATTTTGCTGTTTTCTTTCTGTATTTAATTCACATCTTTGATTTTTTTTTTATGTTTTATGCTTATTCTGTGCAAGCCATTGGGAAATACAACAGCATCCTGTCATCTTTTTTTTTTTCTACCTTCATGCAACACTCCTCACTTTTTCTTGATTCCCGTTTTGCCTTCTTACACTAAACCTGAGTGCATTTTCTTCTATATCGAGATACTGAAAGTCAGATGCAGGTAAGTTTAAGACTTCTAGAAATTCCAAGATTTCTTTAAATGAGGAAAAACATAACATCTTGAACAGAGGTGTTTTAAACTTCTTTGCGGACTTCAAAACATTTGAGCTGAAAGACTCCTAGGCAAATAGGGCTTGCTGTACTATTCACCCAAAGAACAAACCTGGAGAAAGGCTGGAGTCCCAACTGGGGAGGCATCTGCAGCACTATCCTTCCCCTGATCATTTCTCTGACCTGTCCTTCTTTCTGCTGTTTTCCCTTTCCCAGGGTCTGGTAACTTTACCTTTGTCCTTTTCCCTTCTAAAAAGCCCAGATCTCGCATTTTACTGTTTAAAGCAAAGCTACTCAAACTTCAAAGGGATGATGATAGTGGTGGAGTTTTACAGTCATGATGGCTTAACACAGGTCTGTCGCGCAGGGCCGGTGCTTTGCTTTCGGAGTCACTTTCTCACGGAGCAATCTGCCTTATGTTTCAGGCCTCAGGGAAAAAGGGCCCAGGATTTCCTCCCCGATCTCACAGATCTGCTTCTGCTTGGTGAGGAACATAACAGAGGGGCAAGAAGCTGGGGCTCTGACATCTCACTTTTCTTTGAACTGTTTATCTCCTCTTAGTAATTGTGACTCAACAGCAAACTGTAACTACACAGATAACAGCTTTCCTTCCTAGAAGGAGACCTCATGCTTATTTCTCCATCCGAATTGAACAGTGTGGCCTGACAGTCTTCAAGGGGATCAGATTTCTGCCAGTGTAGATCCCATATCAGCAGGCACAGTGCATTTTTTCTTTCTGCACAGCCCCGCACTGAAGTGTCCTCAGTAAACACAAAGCTACTCAATTCTCTGGTGCTGCCAGGTACCTCCTAGAGCTGCACGGATTACCAGCCAGCGGCAGTGCTGGTGCCCGCTCTGTGGACAACAGACATGGGTCTACTGTCCGTGCCCATATGGCATTTAAAAATCATTTAGACATAGTGGGTTCAAACCACATATCCATGACACTGGTTTCAAACATCATTTGTTCTAACTTAAAATCCAGATGCAATGAAAACTTCTTCAGTGACGTATGTTGCATTCTCACATCTAACAGTTGTGGATTTAGGACCAAAATCTTAGTTCGCTGAAGCCAAAAGCACTTGTTAACTTTAGCAAATAAAATTAGTGTTTCCTGAAAGTACTTATGGAGTAACTCCTAGGACTCCGTTTTCTAAGAGTTTTGATTTGGTTTTCCTTCTTTGCCTGAAGGCCTGTCCCCCCTTTCGTAACAAGGAAAACTGAAGAAATCACAAGTACTCTTGAAAAATCTTAGAAATAGAAATTGATACAGAAAAAAAATCCATCAAAATATTTAAATGCACTATTATTTAAAAAGAGTCTTGACAGGTTTTCTGTCTTGCTTCACCTTGTAAGGGTGGGTTTAATGGCATTATCTTAAGCTGAGGGAAGTAAAGAGAAAGAAAAAAAAGGCAGTGGCCTCAGGCTGCACTTAGTTTCAGGCTCTCAAATTCTGCAGAATTCATCCCAGCAAACTCCACTGATCTCTCTGGATCAACAAATCCAGTGCGCTGCTGGGGAAGCTACTGAGCTACTGTCCCTCTATCCAAGCAGCGTTTCATTTCTCCTTAAACTGTCAGACATCTCAAAAAAAATTGTTAAGAACAAAGCACAGGATTTTTATAGAGATTTAACTAGCTTTGGTAAGTAATTCTTTTGGGCGAGGGTTTGTAATCTGTAGTAGATGAATATTTGTGAAGGCAAGATCAATTGCAGAACAGAAAGTTAAGAGAAATTCAAGCAGGAATAGTAAATCTTTTACCTTCATACCTCCAATCTTTACCTCTTTCTTTGTATTACATCCCTGGCACTCCTCTGAGCACATGCAAACAATCATGCACAGCTTCACCTATGAATAAAATAGCAATTCATTCTTTACTAGAGGCTGACTTCTACCAAGAATCAATTAAAATATAATTTAATGACACTAAGTTACTTTATTACTATTATCTTAAAATTAAAGACCTTGAAAGTGAAATCTTCTCTCTACAGCATTTTTTGCAAGATTTCACTTGCACGAAACTATTGGGAAGAATGAAAAGATGGTGTTATTTAATCCATAAAAGTAAATGTGAAAATGAATTAAAAACAGAATAGGAACAAGTGAAAATCAACTAGATAAATGGTATGTCAAGCTGCTGTTTGAGAAACCAAAACTAGCTCAAACAAAACATCTATCTTACTTAAAACATTTGACTCTACCAATTTTAAGTAATCATACATACAAGGGTGGAAATCTTTCATTAAAGCAAATGTTTACACTAAAGAAATAAAATACTCACAGAAACAATGCAGTGGTCCAAAGATCTTGGTAAATTTCCCACATATTAGAGGGATTTACAAGCTCCCTGGTGAATGTATGTTCTTGTTTCAGGCATAAACATTTAGTTAATTGTCAGCACTTGCCTGAATAGTTCCTCCATTTGCAGTGGGAACTCTGTGCTGGAGCTGGTGAACTTGAGGAAAGGGACAGTGAACAAGGAATAAAATGTCAAACGTTTTGATACTCTGTTGGCTTCATCTGTGCTTTGAAATGATTATATACAACTACCTAGATAACATCATCTGGGACTTGCTTTATATTCCCACTGATTATAAAGGATTATTCAGAGTATTCAGCCCAAAGGATGCACAGTGCAAGAGAGACATACCAACATCAGGCAGATATGAAAAAGAGAGCATGCACTTATCTCATAGGAAATGGCAAGCAAGCCTCTTGGCTTTCTTTTGTAGTATTAACATTCCACGTTTTTAATTGTTCAATCAAAGAAACTGAAATAACTTTTCAAATAAGTAGATATTTTCAAATCAAAAAGATATTTTCAGTTTATTCAGTAACCTCCAAACTCCTGCGAGTGTGAAAACAACATGGCACTAATTTGCCAATTCTGTGTCTGTCTTTACAGTTCAAAAGAAATGTAAAACACTTTTTTTTGATCATGAGATTTTCTTCAATTTTGTGAAGTTATTTCCCAAAATGTGAACACCCAAGTGATGGATTTCATAAAGTTGTGCCAATGTTACTTTCCTGACTTACTAAACAGAGAGTAACTGGGGTTCTCTACAGCTTTTTAGGAGAGTTATTAAGACTGCTATGAGTGCAGTATGAATGGAAAAGAATGTCTGTGAAAGCACTAGGGAAAACAGCAGAACAAGGGTTAAAAAGAGCAGCACATATTGGTAACAAAGAACACCGTTTCCAGGACACATCTCCCAGGACACTGTTCCCAGCAGTGAAACTGAAGAATCTGTCGGGGTTTTTTTTACGGCAACTCTGCACTCTGGTAAGACCATCGGCCATCCTAACACGAGGAGAAGAACCCCAGCAAGGCTGCTGTGTATCATGTGTGTGGTTCCCCCATGGCCCAACAAGGGAAAAAATAGACATTTCGAATAGACAAGGAAAAACAGTGGAGCGGGATAGGATTTACAGAGAGTGAAGTAAGCACGAATGTGAAGCAAAGGACTGCCCCACAGTAACTGCTAACTCCAAGACGGTACAAAGGAGATAAAAATCCCTTGCCCCAAATCTAGCTCATTGCCCGAGATGCAAACGCCAGCAGGGTGAGGAGGGTCAGCGGGGAGCAGTTTCTGTCCTCTGCTCTGGCCCTGACGGCTGCTGGGCTCCTCGGCTGGGCGCAATGGGCCAATTCAGTGAATAAACCCATGGGAAAGGAGGGGGAGCAGATACAGTGAACTCACTGCAAGGTTTTGTAAATACCTGCTCCTTCCAAAATATCTTGCACTGATCTCGTTATACTGCTTCTCCTGTACCAAACGGAAAGCAGGTCATGGTTTTCTGTTTTGTTTCCAAGACCAGACCAACACGCATATAAATCTTTGAGAGGCAAGGAGGCAGAAAATGAACGCAGTCAGGGAAAGAAAGCCACTACGCTAACTTGTTGTACAGCAGTGTATTTTTATTTCAGCTGCTGCACCTTTTTATCTTATGTCACTGAACTGTGTTGAAAATTTCATTCGTGAAAAGCATCTATTGAAAATCTGCAAGAAAAGAAAATCTCCCTTTTCCACTCCTGTAGTAACAGCAAACAAACAGGACTTTTATGCATTTTTATTGAGAAAAAAAGAACACCTTAAATGTTCACAACATGGGCTAATTAAAGGCTACTGGACATCAGCAACATATCAACAGTTAATTACCAGAACATTTTTGAGCTCTGCATTACTACTTATCTGCATCTTTAGCTTCTCTTTGTATAAACAGCTGTTTCTGTTGCAGCAGTGTTCACAGATACCAAAGCCATTAATCAGCACTCTGCAAATACTAGTCAAGTTACTGCAAGATATAAAATGCCAGGTGGTGAGGCACACAGAACGCAAGGAAGAAAATATATCTGAGTTTGAATTTAATTGACTAGGATGATCCACAGTTTTTCCCAACTACAGTATTACAGAAAAATCTGATAGTCAGTCTAACTTGTGAAATTTAGCCTATAAGTGAACCCATATTACCACATCTGAGAGATAAATTGCCAACAAAACACTTAAATCACGATTAATTACATTGGCAGGATATGCAGAAAGACATTACGAATCAAAACACAAATTAAGATGCCTAGAGCCTTACTTTCTATGGCAAGGCCAACTAACCCTCCTTCCTACACCCATTTTAACACCCTGGGAGCACCCTGAGCTGCTTGCAGCTAGGATGCAACTAAAAAACGTGGATTATCACCACCCAGATCCTGTGGGGTACCTCACTAGCCAGTGCGTGACATCGGCCAGCTGATGTCAAGTCAGTGGGATACACTTTAAATACTGACCGCCTCAGCTGGCCAGTTTGAACCTTAGGTGGAAGGGGGCAGCAGTGGTGCCCAGGAGGTGATAAGGCTGAACGTCTACCAGCTCTGCTCTGACCGATGCCTTCACCACACTCACTCAGGATGTTAAACTGTGTCGGGGGCTTACAGCCAGCCTGCTCCTGCCCCTCAGCTTTCAGTGGCCGCCCACAGCATGAGATGGAGCGACACTATCTGTGCTTCTGATCCAGACGTAACAGCAGAGTCACAAATTAAGACAGAGACTTACAAAGCTCTTGCTTCTCCCAGGAACAACATTATTGGTATCAACAACACAAGGATTTCAGCATAAGAAGGTAACAGGTAGGGGTGAGTGAAGTTATTTATAACTACACGAAGAACTGCAAACTGAAACTTCTTCTGTCTTGCAGGGAATAACAACAACAACAACAACAACACTTGGAGAAGAAAGGAAAATACTTCTAGTGAGGGGTTGCAGCTCTTTATTTCCGAGTCATAGGTATATATGTACATACAATGATATTAGATATCCTTGTATTGCTTAATCTATAACTCAAATTGGCGTAGGTATTTTAACAAAAGAAAACAAATCGTAACTGTTAATTTATATTTAATCTGAGCACGCCGATACACAGTAGAAAAAATCTGTTTATAAAAGATTATATTTGTGCAGTTATATGTACTATATTCTTCTTCCAACAAACTGCTATTAATATTGATACATTACTGTTAGTAGAATATATAATTGCCATAACATTAAAAAACCTTTTTTTTTTTTCAAATACACCAATATGCAAAGATAATCACATCTTATTCTTTCAGCTGTTTTCATACCATCACACCGATGCCCTATTTTATTCTAATGTAATATTTGGCTTAAAGAAACTCCTTCCATCTCAGACTGCCACTCTTAGTCTGTCCACATTAATGAAATTAATTAATGTGCAGCTTTGCTGTTCAGTAATTCCAAACAATATCTGCATAATGAAATTCATCTCTGAGCTGACTTCTGCCTCTAAAAATACAAACCACTTTTACTCTATCTATATAGGTCTCTTATGAATGCATAAAGATTTATGCTGAACCTCTCTGCTTAGCAGCAAACTTCACTTTCAGCCAACACTTCTCTCACCTGTAGTGCAAAACAAGTCAACCTATGCTCATTCTAGGTGGCTTAAACTATAGGTCTACAGAAGATGTGATTTCATGCTACTAATTGCTGTAATAGTTCAGACCTAGGTCAAGCATAATTAGTACCTGGAAGTTAACACAAATATTAATTTCTACATAAAGCATTATCTCCAGTACATTAAGTGGCAGCATTGTTGTTAGAGAGACACAAGCCGAGGATCAGACATCTGTGGAACTGCGCAAACTACCAGATCCTAATTTAGGGCATGATAAGGTCGGGTTACGGAGCAGCAATGACGGTGAGCAGGATTGGGCCCTTCCCTTGTGAAAATTACCAGGAATTGACAGAAAGGTGTGATAAAACTAAGGTGACAGAGAAGCAACACGTGGGCTTTCAGCATAAAACAGGCACTGCAGAGGGGCAGATATTTCAGTTTTTATGCTGACTGATAAAAAAGCATTTGTCAACTTTTCACCTTTCTGATGCTACTGTCTGTCTTCCTTAGGGCAGCTGAACTATGGGGCCATCACGATAGATGCCTGCAGTCTCCCTTCTTGCAAACACATGATACAAAGAGGCAGATAAAAATCTGTGAATCGCAGAATGAAAATACCAGTATTTTAAAAGAAGGGCAAAATTAATTTTCACTCCTACTAAAAATCAAGATTCAATTGTCCTGCCTTTTTTTTGCTTATTTTTTGCACTCCTTTGCAAAAGAATTGTCTGAGACAATGCACATTATTTTCCATTTGACAATCAGGACTTACTACAGCTTTTTCCACATTGACATGCAGGACAGTAGCAAAGAAATGCTGGGGGATTTTTTTTTTTTTTTTGCTGTTGTTTATTTTTCTCATTTATACTTGTGTGTACCATGATACAGACAACAAAATACATTTTAACACTTATTTTTCTGATCCTAAATGCACTCTGAAGAATACTTTGACATTTATCTCTAATGAATGGTCATGACACCCAACTGTAGATTTATACATTTAACCCTCAGGTTAAAAGTACTATGTATTTGTCTCACATTCGCAGAATTATTAGCTTTTATTATTTGAGTTAGGATGTCATTTTAAGACTTGTAACTTAAAAAAAAAAAAAAGTTCTGGAAAACCAGGCTTAGCAAACCAACAATACGATAACAATGTTCCAAGGCTTTCGTAATACATGAAAAACATTTACAGAATTGGCTGCTTTTTACAAAGCTATCCTTCAAAAAAAAAAGAAAGAATACTAAATTAAATTATCAAAAAAAAAAATCCATTAATCATTTGTCCTTTGGGAAAACTCTTTAATGACCAATTTTAAAATATACTAGGTTTTTCTGTGACCAAATGGAGACTTTTCAGACAGCAAGAAACAGACTCACTTAAAAAAAAAATCCTGCATCATTTATCAAATTCTTAAAAAAAAAAAATAAAGTTGTAGCTGGTTTGTGAAACCAACCAGGCTAATATTTGTTGTAATAATAACTATTTTGTTATTCATAAACATTAATATCCTGAAAACAAAACTGAAACACAACTACATCTTTACTGTCTCACTCACGAGGCACATTGTTGGTAAAACAGTATAGCATTTTTAAGCAGAAACTGCATACACTTATATAAACCAGTGTTAATTGACAGAACATTCCTAATCCAAACTATATTTCTGAAAACAACATGAATAGCTACGTCGAATTTTCTGCCGTTTCCATGGCAACTGGATTGGCCCTTTGCTTTTCTTGGACTGCTAAATGGCACCGAAGAACTGTAAAACAAATAATATGAACCAAACTGCCTACTGTATACCATGACCACGGGCATCTGGGTGATGAAAGTCCACACAAATCCTCTTCTTCAAATGCCTGCAAGTGGTACTTTTTATTTCAGACTCATGTCAATGCTGCATATTAAGAGGGGAAAAAAAAAAGGAAAAATAAATTCTAATTAATAAGTAAAATAAACCCTTTGCTACTTTCCCAAATTTCAAGATGTGAAAAGTATTACGCACCTCATCCTTCATTTACTTATGCATTTATATGCAAGTAGATTATTTATACAGATTCTACCCAATTTAAATGGAAAACTGAGACCTTAACAGGCCCTGTTACTGTTTTCTTGCAATTGTTAGCTACGTTCCCAGTAACTCCAGTATGAGTAGAATTAGACACTGGATGCGGAAATAAATAAGCTATGGATGCCTCTAAAGATATTTTAGAACTATGGTTTTGCCATTTAGTAAAAATATATGTTATCCAATTCCTTGCACACATTCTTTAGAATAAGAAACATCATACATACTGCACCAAAACAAAGTTTTCCTTCACAGAATTCATATCCATATTTATGTGCATATATATATACATATATATATGTCCTGTGAAGGTCACTATCAGCTACAGAACACGCAGAATTCCTTATTGTGGATTATTTTATAAGGATATTTTTCAGATAGCCATCATGTAATACAAGAAATTCTAGTAAATGAGAGAGTAGGACAATAAACAAAAGCCTTTGGAATGGATATAAAAAAGAAAACTGAAGCAACTAAGAGCTGGGCAGACTCCAGAGAGGTTCCAGCAGAAAGTATACAGAAAACATCTCTGTAAAAATGGTGTCTGTCATCATTGTAGTGGCATTTACAAGGGAAATCCTCTTTCCTGAGGAAAGGACACCAGAAGTGCATGATACGACCACAGGAAAATTGTTGCTGCTTCTAAAGACAGGCACTGTATTTCTCAGAAAAAAATAGCTGTAATTAACATGCATTCTGCCCCAATTCTTATTTACTTAAGCTAGATAAAAATTCTCTTTCAATATTGCTTTTTTTTGTCCACAAAAGGTGAAAAGCATAAATAAATAGTCTTTAATATGTTATTTAATTATTAATGCCATATATCCACATTGACTAATAATAGCATAGACTGTGTCTGGAAAAACTCAGTGGTTTTTGCCAATCGGTCTAATAGTAGGGATCGGGAATTTAGTTCGAGGTTCTGATGTCTGTGTGATTTTTAACACCGGGACACTTTATTCCAGCAAAGCTTTACTTGAAAAACGATTTCAAAAAGCTCCTTTTCGTTCAGTATCGCTCATAGGTAACTGTTAGAATTATCAGGCGCCCTTACTGAGGGGTCGGGACTGCCAGTGTGAAAGAGCAGCGTGTTGGGACGCCGCTGCGAGAGGGGTCAGCCGAGCGGCTCCCGCTTCCCGGGAAACACTCCACCTTCGAACGGCAGCGACAGAGAAGGGGGAAATATGCGTGGAAGAAGCTGAGAGGCACAAACGGTGCAGAGAAGGAAGGCACCAAGGGCACAAGCCGGCACTCAAGGGGAAGAGTTTCGCACTGACAGTTTGCTTAAGCTCATCTCAGAATTGGAGCAGCAAATTCACCACCGTTAATATGGCGAACACAAGGGATCAACTTCACCCTGATCATAATGTGCTTGTTCTGTTTACCTGGCATACAGCTTTACCTCAATATCCTCCCAGGTAAGAATTGTATCTATCTCTGCTTAATAAAGGTCCATAGACATTTCAGCAATGCGAGTACATTAAACCTTAACTTCGGCACTTTTTCTGCATGCAAATATTGAATCAAATTGCTGGAGGGAAAAAATTGTTTTGGTCTCCAGAAGGTCTCATGCAGTCTACCCAGTCTCAGTTCCTAACAGCATGGTTGTCAAATAATGTTAAAAAGTAATAATATTATCAGGCATAAATTCTTACTCCTGCTCCATTGAAGTAATTTCTGGATCATTTGTGAGGCAGCCAGTTCTGGGTGCAAGGGAAAAAGAGGCAGTAGTAAACATTTCATTTCTTTCTGTTTTTTCTTTTTAGATATGAAATGAAATTTGAGGGATGTAATAACTAACTGCAGTGAGTATCTGTGACTGTACAAACATACAAACATTACTGACAGGAACGTAACAAGCTTAGTGCCTGCAACATGGAGCAACTTGAGTAATACTTGCCTATAATTATTTTGGTAAGTTGAGGATGGGGAATGAACTACAGTGACATCATACATTAATCAGTGATGCCACGTATGAATATTTAGTTCCTCTCTCACTGCTACGCTGTTGCCTGCATCCTCTTAAATAAGAGAGGTAGCAAGAAAGCTGCTTTATTTTCACACAGTTTTTAATGTTGTATCTATTTGAAAACATTACTGTCATAATATATTTGAAAATATTTGAATAGAAGGGATACAAGTTGTATTTCATGTGTTGTTTTTTCCTTCCTTACGGTTAATAAAATATTCAGGTGGTATTAGGTAACCGCTTATGTAATTTTTTTTTTGCTTCTCAGTCAATTAAGTGGTAGAATCAAGAACCAGGGACAAATGTTTGGGGTATTTCTCTGCGGCATTTCTCTCTGGTGATTTTAAAAGTCAAGGTCAGAACTGGAGGCAAATGGCACTACAAAAGTGCAGACACCAGGGGAAAAAAAAAAAGCAAGGCAGTAACACTAAACTGTACACGTTAAAGGCATAAGACTGAAAAGGGACTTCAAAAACAGAACCTTAGGTTATAAAAGCCCCAGGGAAAGTGTTATATGAGAAGCCACCAACACAGCGCCTGGCGCTGGCGTTCAGGGCACAGCGTGTGCACAAAGACAGCACCCTGGGTAAAGCCTCCCTAAGCTCACTTAGCACGAGAAGGATTGTGTCCTTCCAGCTAGGGATTTCTGTAGCACTTCACTGCATTCTGCCTCAGGACACCAGAGTACAGACTTCGGAGTTTAAAACACCCGAGCATGAGCCGAGACATTGATTTATTAATTGAACTTAGACAACATAGCACTTATTACGTATTTATCCATCAACTCACACAACGCGGAAAGACAGAGTCAATTTCCTCAGCATGAGACAGAATAGCCATTCTTAGCTTAGCAAATTGTTGTACAAAGAATGGCCTCATGCCTCACTAAAAAACTTAGTAGACAAAGGAGCAGAAAATGCCTAGTGAACCACTTTGAGTAAAACAGTGGTTTCAGTCCTCTCTGTGACTGTAAAAAAATATTTCCGCAAAATAACAAAATGCTTTTTATATAGTCTAAGAATGCGATTAATCCTCACTGGGACCCAACTGTAGGAAGGCAGGCTGCGAACAGTGAGAAGGGAAGTCAATTCCCAAAGGTGGCGACTCACAGTAACTGAAACTATGAGCCAGCTGCTGTACCGAACACGTCATATACTCTTGCATTCAACCCGCTCCTGTGAAACAAGCAAGCACAATGCCAGCACCCAGCTGAAAGCTGTCTTACTTGGCTGCTTCTGAAGCTTCCCTCAGCTCTTCATCCAGTCTGCGTGAGTAAAAGTTATTGATATAAAGAAACAAAGAAGCAAGCAGAGCGTAAGAGAAAAGCAGAGCAATAGCAGAGCAAAGAACAGATATTCTACATGCTTCTGAAATCGGGGCGCACTATTATGCACTGACCCTAAAGCTCTTCAGTTCAATATAGCAGCATTTGCTCTTGTTCTTAACCCACCTTTGAATCCTAACTCCTTGTTTAGCTCATTTGAAGGCAGAAACATAAAAGCAGCAGGGGTCTGAGGCATGCTCAGCAGAGAGAGCTGAAAGCATTCAGCTGCTCCATCAGATAGAATTAAATTAGCTGCAGCCTGAGCCAAGTCAAAGGCATTTGTTAGTCCTACTTGCAAAAGAGGCTGATCTCAACAGCTTGAAGAATAAAATAAGACTGCACACTATTGCAAGGCTTCTCTCATTCAGCTGTTGAGATCACCTTCAGGTGGAAGGCTGCATCACAGAATTTTATTCCACCACGAGCAGCAGCACAGGTTGGAAAGTAACTTTTACCTCATTCTTCTCTTAAAATACTTCTCTTCATCATACCTTACAAGGTAAGAGTGGGTGGAGAGAAAAACAAAAAAAAAAAAAGATGTACGAGTTCATATGAAAAACCAGGCACACTCTATCTCACTTCAGCAAATACTATGACACAACAGTAAAAGCACTTCAAACTGTGCCATAAAGCCATGTCCTTTCTACAAGTGAAATTCACTGTGACCATGGTGGTATTTTTGTTATTTTTGTTCTTGTTAGTAGAGCAATGCTAAAAGCTGCATTTTAATTTTACTATAGGAATCTTTTTCAATCTGAAGCAAATCTAAAACTACCAGCTGGAAAACAGCTGTTCAGACCTCTTCTCTCTTCTTTTTTGACACTGGAATATCCATTCTCAGTACCTTGAATGCAGATATCCACTAAATTTTCATACCATAGCATCCTGAAAATGCTTGCCACCAATGGACAAGGGCATGTTAGTTATCTTTTCATTTTTGCTTCAGTGCAATCAAGGTCTGTCACCTAGCAGCTGATAACAAAAATAACCACTTCCCTGAAATCTGTTAAGCTTTAAGTCCTAAAGCTTCTTTGGTGATGGAAACCATTCACCTTTGGTCTGAGAGATGAATGGACTTCAGGCAGTTTTGGTACATAGGAAAGAAAAGACATCATAGTGTAACAAAACAAAGCAAGAACTGGAAAGAACACAAAGCACTACTACTAAAAGATTGGCTTAAGATTCTTATCAAAGGCAATTGGAATGTTTCAGGAATAAAAAGAGGAAGGGAGGGAGAAGGAAGGGTAAAAGACTGTTAGGAGTATTAAAATATTCTAGACATCTTTCTTATCAGATAGTATCTCTCACACCACATCTTACTCTAAATTCTTTGCATTCACTCTACCTATAAAGGAATTACACAAGCAAATAAACTTGAGTGAAGTTCTCTATTTCAAGATGGCAATTTACCAATTTCACAAATGCTGCTGCATTGGTAAATTCAGCTGCTGGTGAGCTTCCTGCTCTCTAAAATTACAGCACAAGAAGACTTAATATCAAAGGAACCACTAGTCTGATGAAGGAAACTGCTGCATTCTACTACTACGGGACAGACAACCATCTATCTGGGTTGAAGAGATCTGAGAGAGCTGGAAGAGAAATGTTCTTCATATCAAGTCACTGTTAAACTGTTAAGGAAAAGATAAGCAGATACTTCTCTCACTCATCAAGACAGTTTCTTGAAAAGCATCTTTGCATTTATTTAAAATTTGTACACTTGATGCACAAAAGTAAAAAATAATGCATTCCTCGACTGCAAAAAGACTGTCTTTCAATTCTAGGTATGGGTTAAATCATGAAAAATCAGTGAGAAAAGGAATGCCGAATCTATGGAATTTCAGTGGATTTCTTCTGAACTGCTTGCTTTTGAATCACTGTTTCAGTTCAAAGCTCTGTATGAGCTAAAAAAACCTAAAAGCACAGTAAGGCTTATCGGTCACAGGGAAAAATAAGGTATAAGGCATGCCAGTGAAGGATTAAGGCTTCCTATTTTCCTTCAGGCTTTACAATTTGTAAATGAACAGTCTTTTCCTATTCTGATTATACAGTCCCAAGTGTGAGGACAGGACTTTGAGCCTCAAAGTTTGTCTTCCAACTCTATCATTTGATCAGGTACAAAACCTTCTTTTTCCTATAAACTTTGGTTCCCTTAGGATTTTTGTTTATTTGGTTTAGTTTGCAATGACAGAGTGTTTCCCTGCTTCAGATTTCAATAGAGGATTTTTTTCTGAAAAAAATGTAAACATTTGTAACAAAATCTCATACAAGTATATATATTTTCTTGCAGGTTCTCAAACATTACTATGCCTAAACAGGACTTGGAAAGGAAAACCTGGTTATACCTGTCTAGTGGACAGCCTGCTTAGATAGTGGAGATACTTGCCACTCGCACAAGCAGATCACTTACTTGACGATGCTCTCTGGTATGTGCACATATTCCATGGGAATCATCTCACGGAGCTCCGCTAGAGTGCTGACATACTGTATCTTACTGCTGAACTTGGAGCTGCGACACAGAAACAGTGCAGGTAAATTGAGTTTTCTCGCATGATTGGAAAAAATAAACACAAAGAGACATCTACTTGTAATCTAAGCAGTTGCCTGTTTATATTCCAGATATATGTAGAAGTTCTGATGATCATTAACATATCTCTGTTCTAGTGAGGATGAAATCAGACTTAGACCTTTGGCTGTTCTTTGGCCAGGCTGCATCATAATATTTAGGACAGTATTATCAATTGTAATGCCTAGACACTAGGCAACACAATTATTTTTACATTTTGAAGACAATATATTCAGATTCTAAAAATAAACTAATTCCTTGCAGCATATTTACAACAACAAAAAAAGGAGAGATGAGAAGCATTTACTTCAATTGACCATGATGAATTAGCATTTAGATTTGACTACGATTCCTCACCAAACAGAATACAGCTGAACTTCGCTTTCAAACAGATTTGACGGTGTATGGGCATGTCTGTTCTTCATGCAGGGTCTTATTATGATGAAGTATACTCATTGCTTAATCCAAACTGTGTTATCTGATCATTTGTTACACTTGAGAAACTATCATAAACAGATACTATCATATAGTATCTATTTATTGATTTTTAACAGTCTACTAGGAATGTGTCTTTTTATTTTGACTCCAAGCAGTTCTCCATGTTCAACTCTGATCACCTTTAGACATTCTTTTAACATCAGAAACAGTGATGAATGCACATTGAGAATGAATATTCTTAAATCTGGGCCTTGAAAAACACAACATATTGTTCCTATTTACCACCGATTCAGGCGGAATAATCAGACAACACAAAGTATCTGAAAGAGCTCTTAGCAAAAATTACTGCCCCTTTACTAGCCATATTACCTCTTAATAAAATAAGGAAAACAACTAAAACAGGAATCCATTAAAGTATTGTAAATAGTACTTTGAACTTATTCAGTTTACTGAATGTTTAAGATGTATGAATCAATTCCCTGATCAAAGCCATGGTAACTTACAGATAATTCTCTGCATTAATCATAGCCTGGCAACTTGGTAAGCAGCACCCTGATCTGGAAACATCTCAAGACTGGAATGAATAAATAAATAGAATTGTTTGAAGGTTGTTTTCCTGTTGTTGTTTCTCCTGGGTCCACTAACTCTACCACAGCGACTCATGACAACCTATTTGCTTCATGTGGAAGTCTGCGTATCAGCATTCTAAATACATGCCTAGAATAAGAAGTTCTTGTTTCCTTCTAACTTTACGCAAGGCATGTTGCCACTCATATTGAAATTTCTACTGATTATTTCCATCAAATGCTGAAATCCAAACACCTCCCATGCCCAAGTCTTCTCCAGCCCAAGTCACACTGGCCACATGTACTGCCCATCTATTTACAGCTTCCACCTGTATTTCACTTTCTTTTACTTTCAGCAGATACTCAATCCACTTCTTGGCTGAAATGGAATTTCTTAATTGGTCCTACTGTCTTAAGTTTTGTACTCTTAACTCTCTTTACCAAAGTGTTTATAAGAATTTTTTTTTCCTCCAATTTGGCAATGTAATGCTTGTCGCTACTGCTACTCAAGAATTGATACAGATGTTGCATCTTTGATTTTACTTTAATTTTACTGATCACCTTTTCTCTGTGAGGAAATTGGGTGAAAACAGAATAACCTCAGACAGCAAAGGCAACTGAGTCCCATGACTACTGTTGCTAATTTGAACAACTGCATCCAAGTTACACTAGTTTTTTCACTCAGAAAGTTCTCACTTTCTGTTTGGTAATAGTAACCATATGAGAAACAACAGGTTTTGTTATTATATTCTGCCTGTCACAGTTTGGTAGCAACAGGAGAACTCGCTCATCTCCCCATGCCCAGATTCCCTGCCAGGATGGAGCATCCTCTGACTGACGCCTTCGGGGCTCTTGTCTGTAGCCTGGGGGCAGATTTCTCCGCAGTCGGTCATGATGCACATTATTACATCTCTGTGTAACCTGTGCATAAGGTGCATCTCCTCTTGCTTGCAGTAGCTCTTTTTTGCACCCGCCACTATACTCTCTCTGATTACAGGACTTCAAATGTATACTTGCCCATCTTCAACAACCTGAGAGTTCTTCAGTATCTGAAATATTTCTTTTCTTTTTTTACTGATCAAAGAAATACTGGTGGTAGAAAATTTTGGGGAGAATATGGCCTCCGAGACCTTCACAGAACTTAGGATGCTGGAAGGCTTCCCGGCTGATCAGCAGTTTTAGTTTTATTTTTTAACCAGAATTGTAGCTTAAGCATCCTCTGGCCACTGTTTTTTAAATAAGGTGATTTGCCCAGACTTCCTTCCCACATGCATTTTAGCTGAGCTCGGAATAAGCAGAGTGATTTTTAAAGCAATACATTTCCAGTTCTGCATACAGCAGATATTAACACTAACAGTCATGTTTCATCATTTAGGAGCTTCAGGATTTTTAGGGTCAAAGAAAATAACAATATTCACTGCATACCTTATAAAAGGTCGTGTCACAGCCAGAATTGTCCTGATAAACCATGATGGATGGACAATAATAAATGATTTCAGGTTCTTCCTTAATCTAAGTTGAAAAGAAACCATTTCATTTTTAAAACATACAAAACATACAGAAAGATCATATACAGTGAACACTGTCATACAGGAGAGCAACAGAAATCAATAATTTAATATAACGGCAGTAGATCTGAAAGGAAAATACTGCTCACCGTCGATCAATCATTTGGTAACATTTTTTCATCCAGCCAAGTCCTGGCATCCTCCTCCTTGGCGTAGCTCCGTTCAAGTAGACAATCATATAGTCTTCAGCTACCATCAGTTCTAACGTACTTATCACATACCTGAAAAATCAACAAAGCAACTGAGCTTTTTTTTTATTATTACTATAATCCATTTAAGCCTAATAAAAGCAGACCACTAGGCATACATCAATGCAAACTAAGGAATTTACAATAAGGCAACGTTTGATTTTTGTTTTACCTGGAAGCAGACATTTACAACTGTTGACCATGCTTCCCATAGAACTATAAATAGCAAACCACCGTCTTATCTTCAGAAAATGTGGTTTCCTTCCAAAGATTCAGTTTCATAATAAGTTCTCCAATTTCGTAGGTGTTATTTTTTCCCTCCTAAGTACACTTAATCAAGAAATTTTACAAGGGAGCTTCCCAGAATTTCTGAGATATAGCCATTATATTTATTGAAGGAAAAAATGCTGGATCCTTCAATGAAAAAATGTTATATAAAATTGTGAAGAGATTTAATGATTTATAGGTCTCCATATCCCTACAGGACATAATGGTAAGGAGCTCACATGGATTTATTTATATATATATATATATCAAATATTGGCTATGTTGTAGATTGTCGAACTCCATTTCAAAGCAATTAATAGGCTTACACATACAAGAAAGGGATAATCTGACATTTTCTTTTCTAGTTCCTGCTGTGCTAGAGAGAATTGTGACTCTCTAAGTCTTAAAATAAGCTAAAGGTGCACAATCAAAGTGAACTCTGCTACACTACTCTAATGGAGAGTGGGATGTAAAATATACTTTGATGATATCCTTAATGGAAGTGGAAAAGCCTCTTAAGGCTCGAAAAGGCTTCCTCTGCCAAGTACCTTACCTGCAACTCTATCTGTGAAAAGGAAGGGGCCTTTAGTGAAGTCAAAGAACAACTATTTAATGTCAGTCACAGTTATTGGCAGATTTGTTTTGTTATTGGGTTAAAACTACTGTAGGAATTTTTCCCCTGCAAATCTCTGAGCATTGTGTAAATCTGGTACTGCAAATGACGTGGGGGACTTAGAGACCTCTTTTCAGACAAATGCTAGCAGTTGGTCTAACCTGGAACAGAACTTTTTCACGTGCACATACAGCGTTGAGGGCTCTGGCTATCTCCACACACATCTTTACGGGCTGGAATTTTGTGGGGCCCGGGGCTGTGCTCTTGTAGCGAGGTCTGGCACCTTGTATGCAGCAAACAGTGAAGGCCAGGCCTCCAGTAGCTTTGGGGTTTTAGCATACATGGCCCTGGAATGATTGATTTTTCAACAGCGGTAAGTGCAGCTAGCTGCAGGCTGTTCAGGGAAGTTGCACAGTTTTTGGCTGCCAAGCTAGCTTGCTATTAGGAGTAATTTTGCTTGTTAAATGCTGTAATAAATTTCAGTTCACTGGGCAAAATTGTGTCAGCCCAGCTTGTCTGCCATTTTTAGTAACTGATTTGGGAGTAGCTGAAGTCAAGAAAATATTTTAGTTGTTTTTAATCAGCAAATGTCAGTTATCCTGCATTTTTAAAACAAGTGCCAGTAAGTGCCCCTGTAGGTCCTAGAAAAATAGAATATGTTCAAAATATAATACATCACAGTAATATATAATACACAATGACAGTGAAAAACAATCCAGTGATTTAGATTTCTGCTCACTGTCCTCAGCAAGTGCTAGGAAGCACTGTTGAAACAGTGCAGTCATTGAAGGTCCAATACTGCTGCAGATAGTATATCCCTTGTTGTTTAGGGAACTACTATAATCAGATTTGCTCCTGACAAGGACACCTTAATTTGGGGAGGGCAGGTAAGCGCCAAATACCTAAATAATGCTGCACTGAAGAATCTACCCCAAACTTCTGTTTCACTTCTCATTGAGATCACTCCCCTTCTAACGACCTACATTACACCTCTTAATTAAAGACAGGTTCTCTCTCACTACATAATTATGAGTATTAACTTAAAAGACTGTCACACAGCTACATATCACTCACAGGAAAAGATTTTCCATGACATAATTGTAGTCAGTTCGACTGCTGTCTGGCAAGAAGCATGCAGCAAACACAATGATAGCATTCAGACCATCACCATAGTATCCTGTGGAACAAACAAAAAGACATTTTTATCTTTGTCAAAGGCTCTAAACAAGATAAATTTAAAAATAAATTTCATGGTCATGAAATAGAATGCATATGTCAATTCTGGAGAAGAGGGAAAACGAATGCACTATTATCAAGTGTTAAGAAGTAGGACACCCTGTTTTGCTGAAATCCTGGCAAACATGCTAAGCACTACCATGAATAAACTTTATCTTAGCCAGGGAGAAAACTCCTTCTTGCTAATAACACAATCTTACAGGAAGCCCTGGTTCATTGTATCTCTACTGCAAGCAAGTGTAGAATGTTCCCCTGAGCCTGAAGAATAAAAGGCTGAAGAAAATATCCTACACTTCACCTCAAGCATCTTTTGAATGAGGATTTCCAAAGTCTCACCATCCAGTTTATCTGTGTAGCTCCAAAGGCCTCATGATATAACAGTTACGGCTGAACCTCACTATCCTTAAAATCTCCTGGCGATCAGACAAATTCTCTGCTGCAAGCTTTGTGGAAAATACTTGTTAGCTAGGACACTCCAATTGCCCAAGGCTGGTCTTCTCTGGGGCTCCAGCACGGCCCAGCTGCAGCTGTAAAGCCACAAAGCTGCGAGGGGCCAGTACAGTTGCTTGGTACACAAAACAGAAAGCAAAAATATGCAAAGTTTATGATGTATTTATACAGATCAGCCTTTTCCATAATATTTTACAATACCTATGGGCTACTACTAATAAATATATTTCTAATTACAAGTGAAGGCTGAGATTTATGTAAAAGTTATGAATAATCTTGAGGGAATTTGTAAAGATACTGTAGAAATGGCTGTACTGCAAAAGCACACAGTGATAGAGATTGGATATTGGATATATCCAATATATATATTGGATCTGAAAGACGGGGCTGGGAGAAACTACCCTTGATGGAGTTTCTCCTTTCCCAATCTGCACCTAAACTGAATCTTAGCTAGCTGAAATACAAAGTAGAAGATCTTATGATACGCAGGTCTCTCCTTGTATTTTTAATCCCCACTATCTTTATGGTTTTGAAGAAATCTTTTTTTAAAAGATTTGTAAATCCCTGAGAAAATGTCTCAAGACACCTAACCATGAAATATTTCATGCTAAAGAGAGGTGTTGTGGAGTAATCTCAACATAATTCAGCCAAAAGGGTAATGAAGGGAGGTTCTTCGTTCATGGCACTCAACTATTCCTACAAGGACATAAAATATAATTGCTTCCTTTTTTTACAAAGAGTAACCATAAAAAAGGATAAGCCCCAGAAAGTAAAAGTTGCATGTCACAAGTAATCCTCCTGCCTTGAGCCATATCACTTTAAATCAAGTCTTGGCAAATCTGCCTACTGAAAGATGATACTGAGTTTTTCTCTTCCTGAATTTAATTTGGCAGATTTGACCAAACATAATGTACTCAATAAGCTGATGGTACGTATTTATTTTACCAATATCAATTAAGACTGCTAGCCTAGACCTCATCCAGTGCAGAATTATTTGGACACTGCAAAGGGTTATATATCTCTATCCTTAGCTCCATCCCTCCGATGAAGCTGGCATCTTCTGCCCTTCCAGCACTGTGCAGTGGCTCTCAGAGTCGAGAAACCAGCTAATCTACAGAGAGGCTTCCAGAGCTATCTATAAATCAGGGGCTCAGCATATATGCTCTGCCTTCTGCAATCCCTTGCAACCCATCCCACTGAAGGATGGGTACAGTCAGAAGAGCACAGGACTAGGGCCCTAGTTTGAGTTAAGCAGCAATGTGAATATTATTAGGTCAAGCCATATAATATGTGGGAGAGCTATGGTGTGGGAGAGCTTTGACGTTAGCAACAGCTAACAAAGACAGTCTAAGCAGAGATATAGGTATGGCTGATTGGCCTTGTCATCCTGGAGAAAACCCCATAGTTACATTCAAAGAGCAGCAGGAACGTGCATGGGAATGGGGGAAGAAACTCCAATCCCCATCTACAAACTCTCACCACCTTATTTTAACTCTGATACAATTGGTCTTATCAGGTAGACCTGCACACTTACAGAGAGATGGTGGTCAGTTCCTCTATCCCATCCTAGCTAATTGCTACGCTAAATCATTAGGAAATGACAACATTTTTTTCTCTGCTTTTCAAATAGGGAGGGGACTTTCACCATTAAATAAAATTTTAAATAGAATCCCTGAAGAGATTTTCAGGACAACTAACACCATGCTGTCACATGGCAGCCCTTCCAACTGGCTCAGGTGTTTGGCGGCAGGAGCAGGACTGCAGCAGGTGCGTCCACAAAACTACACAGACCACTCTGCATTTGTAAAGCAAAATAATTATGTGCAGTTGCCACCCTTCTACCAGCACACACAAGAAAAATCCATCAATAGATCAATTTAAACCACCTTTTCATACACCTGCCTGTAGACAAGGAACGTTCACCCAAGGGAGAGGTGCTTTTTAAATCATCACTAGAAGCTATTAACAGCCATTTAACTAAATTCCCAGGCTGCACAAAGAGACAGATGACTGAGAAATTTCTCCACTGACATATGTGGAAGGAAATCTCACACCCGGACTGGCAAGCTTTACCTCCTCCTTTTTCCTATTTTGTGGCTACTATCTAGATTCTGAAACAAACATGGAATGGAGGCCTGAAGGAAAACTACATTTTTTCTTTAGCTACTCCTGTTTGGAACTGTGAATCCCTGTGCAGCATGCAACACTTCACAGAGCACCATACTTCATCGTGCAGCACGTTTTTGTCACAGTCTTGAGCATGGAGTTTTCAAAAGCTTTTTCTATACAACAAAAGGTTTTTTTCCCAGCTCAAAAGAAATTTTAGACTACAATTACCAAGCATCTTAGTTTGTTTGTAACCACCAAAAAAGTGTTGCATTCAAAGTATTCATTACTCTTTGCCATCCTGAACTGAAAACATGATTGATTCATTTGTGTTTTTATTCTACAGTTTTACTTCAGATGAACTCAGTTTGCTTCACTAGTGTCATTAAAGACAGAGTGAGTTCAAATTAAGACTTTATTTCCTCTTTCAAAAATAATTTAGCACTGCATTGAATTTACAGACAATGGTCTACCTGTTAGGATTACAATAAGTTTCTCTATGTCACCACTCGTATAGGTACAGAAGCTACTACAGAAATGCACACTTTACATCTCCAGCATTGGCTAATCTCCTAACAAAACAGGAAAGACCTGTCCTGATGCAAGTGCAAGCATTGTTTTTCAGAAAATACTCTTCTACAAGGCTCCAGAAGATGACTAAAGCTTCTGTTCTTTTGAAGGTCTCTTAAGAGTCCTATCAGTATTTGCTCAAAATATATCCTTTTAATTCAGCATTCTATAAACAAACTGAAAACATCTAGGAATGGCTTAGATTAGGGCAATGCCAGTAGTTTATTGGTACTCGTTCTACCGTGATTTTCTCTTGCATATGGACCCTAGGACACTATAATGCTTCTGTAACTACAGAGTCAGTAACCTCATTGCTTATAGGTCTGTTTGAAAAATAAACTCTTTCTCCCTACCAGCACGGTAACTAAAAAATGATTTTTTACTTCCATCTAAAAAACGCACTCAGGGCTTTCCTACCTCCATGCGAAATGACCTTTCTGTAAGGTTCAATGACTTTCATATCAATCCTTTGCTCTTGTTCTCCAATAACGACTGTTCTCCATAACCTGTTGTCCTCTCTTTCTTCCTCAGCAGTGTATTCTGGAATTGATTCAGACTCCTCCTGGGAAGCATTCTTAATGCCTGCTTGGTGTTCTGAAAAATAAAATTGCATATATTAAATCTTCATGCAAATTCTCTGTATATTTTCCTGTTAAACACATTTTAAATAGATAATTGAAATCACGTGGCTTTTCAGAGCACTATTCTGGATCTGCACTGTTTCAAATAAGACCAGAATGTAAACATGAAAGGAGTATTTTTTTTTTTTAAAGAAAGTTTATCATCATTATGCACATAATAATAACAGCAACATACATAACCATATAGAATACTGCCCAAGCATTTTTGCATTTTTCTGGTAATCACTTAGCACGCATCATGTTAGTAAAGCTGACTGGCTGGTGCCTTGTAGCTCCTTAAAAACCTTTGTGCAACTAGTATGGTAACTACTAAAATGCAAAGCATGAAGCTAAAAGATCCCTATTATCTAATAAGAGATCACCCACAAGCTACAACATTACAACTCCTTTCTCCCTTCTCCAGCTTCTCTTCTCTGATCCCTTTGCATCTGCTACCAGCAATTGTGAAGAACATTCATGTTCAGCCATAGGGTATGCTTAAACATACACTGGATATCCTAAACACAGCATTCACCTCCCTCTGGGCCTTCCAGTTGTGTTCAGACATCAGTTCCGTTCCAGTTACAAAGTGCAAACCATGCACACAATTCGGCTGTTCTTACCAGCACATGAGGAGCGGGTACAGGAGTCCACAACCCCAGTGACCACAATAAACAAACTGCATGGATCTTAAAAGATTATGCAGTCCCATAGCACAGACTCTCTGCTGGACACGCTCAACTTTGGAAAAACTGTAAAGTATTAATAGAACCTACATTTTCATTGATGAGACAGCAATTACAACATGTTTTAGTGCATTTGACTTAATCAAACTTAACAGCTGGTTACATAATAAGTGTTATTAAGACTGATTCTGTGCACAGTCAGTACTACTTCATTTTCTTTTTTAATTATTGAATAAAACATACTGCTCTTTTTGTTATTTTTACCCCTATCCTTTGCACTATTTCTCTTGCTGTAGCACCCTTGCCTTGTGGTTAAGTTCACATACTATTATTGTAAAGATTGTAAAGATCTTCCACATTTCTTGTACTATATATACATGAAGCAAGCGGTGAAATAATTTATTCTTTTATAGCATTACTCAGGATCTGCAAGGATATAAATAAGAGCAGAATTTGATCATGAAATGCAATAACATGCATGCACAGCAGACATAGATGTATATGGCATATATACAAAGTAGATCAGATATTTCAGTTAAAAATACCAAAGAAAGCAGTAGAAAGAGTTCAGAATAAAAGAAATAAAATATTTCAATTGGGAAAAGAAGAAAAGAACATAGTGTGTTTGTAAAAGTCCTCATTTTTTTTTCTACTTATTGCTTTATCCTGGGATTTCTATGCTCTAATTAATGCTGCCTCTTGAACTGCTTGCATAAACAGATGTATATGATCAATAAAACATACAAGTTTATCATACAAACTAAAATATTTATCCATATAAAACCAGGAACAGATACGTATATTGTATTATACATATACACACACATAGCCAGCATGTATATATACACATATTTGCACTGATTAGAGCAAATTTCAGTGCCAAAAGTACCAATATTTCCAATTAATTTTTCATGACTAACAAGTTCAATAGGGTAAAAGCGTGCTTTGAACTTTTTTTTATGTATATACATTAGGCTGAGCACACACTTGTATTTTGGTTCATATATCAAGGTCAAAAACACCTTCAAGCAATAACCATGCCTGAATAAGGAAAAACATTCAACTGTCTCTAACACAGTCTCAGGAAATGCCTGCAAGTCTCATAAACAGTAGCAAACAGAAAACAAGAATGAGGAAGAAAAAAATGGGAGAGGAAACAAGTGGTTCTGTGGCAATGAGGCTAACGAGGCCTGGCTTTCACTGACAGCTGATTTGTGGCTGTAAGCTGTGCTCTTAATAATTCTGATGGAAAATCGCTTTCTCCCAGGTGAATTATCTATTTTGTAATAAAAGCTGAATTGTCTTTGTTTCCTACTGCCCCTGTGCTGGAAACTCAGAAGAACAGCTCCTACCAAACTTGATAGAAATCAGGGAGTGAGTTATAAATGCACTACTGTCAAAATGCATTAATGGTGGAAATAGAGAAGGAAAGGACAGGCTAAGATGCATGTACCCATGAGGCTATGAAAGAGCCATCTGAACCTTTATTTCCCTTAGGGAATGCAGACCAGGGAAAAGTGGAGGAGATAGAAAATTGTGAAGAACAGACCGCGAAAGGTGTATTTATTTCAAATATACTAATTCAAATTGTTTTAACAGCTGCTGTTCAGTTGAACACGACATAATCTGCCGAGGTATATATTCTCAGGATACAATGCTTAAAATATTTAATAATATACTTGGCATTTACTTTTGAAATAGCACATTGCAAATATTTAGTGATGTTTGCAATGACCCTATGAAATATATATTTAAAAAATGAACTTAAATATCTTAATCCAACTTTGTGCACGTTAATTTTGTAAAATACTATAAAATATGAAAATTGCCTACAAGCAACTGAACTATGAAAACTTTGACAAATTCCCAGAGAATCTCTATTCTATATGATCCTCATAGTCCTCTATTACATAGTGCAAATGCTTTCAGATTATTAGAAAAGCCTAGCAAAACTAGTTAGCTAGTTCTTCCTTTGGGGGTTCAAAGAGCATGCTTGAGGGGGAAAACAACAGCAAGCAGATTAGCTTTAGTGAAAAGAGTCTGGGTTGGGTAGCTCTCAGACTATACTGCATATGGGGGTCTGCTGCTCAAACTTTTTGGTAAAACTGCAAATGATGTTCTAGAATAAGACCCTGAGAAAGCCTAGGATGTTCTAACCAGGCACACAAATTACTTCTGAAGCTGATGAAGTTCTCCTAAGAAGTAATTATGCTATACTGCTTGGATGCACTAGTGTGAAATTCACACGGGAATCAATCAACTGCAGATAAAATAAACAGCACCTTTTAAGTTTAGTATCGTTTTCGATAAATTCATTTGTGATAAATTCACTGCACAGTTGTGAAATACTCACTTCAGAAAGATGAGCTGGTGGTGAAAGAGAATGTTTCAATTTGACGGATTAGTAAATGCAACAGAGACAAAATACTAATTCTAAATGTGAAAATAGTTTAAGATCAGTACTTTAATATTTTCCATTCTTATGTGTGCAATTTTCTTGCACTTTATTGATGAAGAATCGGCACAACTGCATTTTTTTTAACTTAAGTTTCAGGGCATTTTTGATATACAGTCATCATTTTTCTAGTGATGAGACTCTTGAATCATGGCACAAATCTTGCTTTCTGCAGTTGCTTTAAGTTGCAGATTTAAACAGTTCCTTTTTACAGCTCAGATGAACTTTGGTAGCCTGAGGGTCACAAGCTAAATAATCACCATTCTGTACAGTCTTGACAGCAATGTATTTACTTGACTGGGTGTGCTGCCGTGCTCCAGAAACACTGACCGGTGCGAGATTGTGAAAGTGCTTGTGCAATGGCAACAGCAGAGTGACAAGTATGGAAACAGCACACGCTAACTTACCATGCACATAACCCATTCTGCACCGAACTTGTGACTACTTACTTCATTGACCACTGGCTTTAATTTTTATTTTTCTCCTTTTTCACTTTTGTGGCTGGCTCACCTAAGCAGAGGACTCTGACAACTAACTATGTTTCAAGAACAATCTAAAATACAACTGTAAAAAATGTCAGGCACCTTTAATACTTTTTTTTTTTCTTTTTCTTTTAGCTATTTTGTGAAATTGGTCCAATTTTAGTAATCAAATGAAATATCGTATTTACAAAGCAAAAAAACAGGCAGGCAGAAACTCTTGCCATAAATGCAATTGTCACCAAAGTCACTGGAGCTGAATTTATTTACTGCAGGGCTTAGAGGCAAAAACCTGTTCCACTGCAGAGCTTTTTGCTCTCACACAACGGCCATAATATTCTAAAATTGCAAGCACCCAATATTCTGCATGTATGAGTGAGCGTGCATGTGTGCACATTAGTTTTAACCTTTTCTACAGAACATTCCAACCATTCAGTAACTCATCATCATGCTCTGTATCTGCCCATAAGGAACTCTGCCTTCTAATGAGAAGTGACATTAAAGATGCTTATGCATGACTGAGTACACAGTAATGCCTCTTTAGCAATATCATTTAAGCTGATGCAATTGTTCTTGTATGCTCAAAAGATCATACATTTTTTAATTTATAATGACCTCACTACTTGTACAGAATTTCATTAGCAGTAGCAAATTTAAATACAAGGCAAAATTTAGTTTAAATATACCTATTTTTATGTTACTCCCTACTGTAGACTATAAAATGGTCACACTCATCTTTTCCCCCACAAATGGCTTATAATCTTTATGTGTTTACAGCAGTAAGTACAATTCCTATACAGACTTTCAGTTGCTAGCAAGGAAAGAGTATTGTTTCCTTATTACATTAAGCATGAGGTTCAATTAGTCAAACAAAAATAACCTCAAGGTTAAGATGCCAAGCAAAATACAGCATCTGTGGTTCTTCCTACGCAAGACAAGTTGCATTCTTCAAGGTTTATCTGTATCAAGCAACTAGGTCTGCTAAGAAGGGATATTAAACTTGCTAGAATGCTGCATTATTTCGTTCCATGATCTGAACAAGCCAGTAATATGCCACACAGGCCTAACTTCCACATCTCAGCTTTCCAACAATATACAGGAATAACAAAATACTTCTTAAGCTGTATCATCCAGTTTGTTTATTTACTGCAAGCTCTTCAGTGCAAATTTTGTCCAGGGTGGCTGGGTGCATTTAGTCATCATTATGGAAAAAAATAGTATATAAATAGCACCTGGACTTTACTAAACAGTATAAAGCAACTACATTCTGTTAACTTCAAAGCAAAATCTAGAGAAATAATGAGACTTTGGGATAAGATCATTTAGTTCTGCCCTTCTACTTGGTGCAGAACTTTATTCCAAAGTTCTACTACTGTCACCATAACCTAGAGCTGGTCTCCAAAGATGCAAGTCCTATGATTTCTACTGAACGGACACTCTGAAGTTTGAATCTTTCCAAATTGCTCTTCCTAATTTGTTTGATCACAATTATTTTTTTTTCAGGGGGAGATTGCATAAATAGAAATATTGTAAGGGTTAAAAAAAAATTAAAGTAGCAGAAAATAAAAACATCTGAAACCCACACATTATAGCTAAAGCGTATTACCTATAGTCATGGTATGGCAAATGTGAGCCTGATCATGTGAACAAGACGGGATGAAACAGAGATTTTTCTTTCTGTTGTCTATTTTACATATAGACAACACATATTTCATTAGAACATTACCTTGCCCACTGTATTCAAAAGAATCTGCTTCATCAGGAGTGTCAAGGTCATCTACATTGATGTCAATTTCATCTGGGGTGTCCAAATTATCATCAGAAAGCACGGATCCTTCACTCTGGTCCAAGGACAGATTGATATTTGGAGCTGTGAGCTTTATTCTTCTGGGATGGGAGCCATTCAGATCAAGAGAATTGGGAGGTTCTGAAAAAGGAGGATGAAAAATGAACGTTCTCCTCTGCATATCTGTCATCTCCCAAATACTTGGAAATCACCTTCAAATATACCGGAACAGGGCAACTTTAGGAACAGCAAGCCATTTAAGGCAAACTTACATAAAACACTAACATCACACATTAGCGTTTAAAAAAAAATAAAAGAAACATCTACAGGAAGAGAAGATTTGGCTGAAGGCTTTTAAATTATGCAGCAGACTGCTGCATAATATAATAATATAATTGTCAGCCAAAAAAAAATCTTAAATGCTTTTGAACAGCTAGGCTTGAGTGTTTAAAGAGCAAGTCACTCAAGCTTTGAAACGGTACATTGCCAAATGCGGGAGAAATTCATACATGTGAAATGTTCTCGCTAAGTATCAGATTTGTTGTGCATTTGCTGCTATTCCAGTGATGTTCATTTACAAGCAGTATCCTACGCCTTCAGTCTTAACTAGATGACATGATTTTCAATATAATCATAAAAATAGCTTTGAGTTTCATAATCAGTCTTAAGCAAAAGTAATGTTCAATAAGGCAAAAGCAATGACTAGCCACTTGTTGCTGTGTTTGTATGCTGCCTTTTAAGCTGTTCTGCTGAATTTATATACTCTAGTGTTCAGTTCACTAAGACACTACGACTATAGTCAAATATAAGATAAAGAAGACTACTTAAATATCACAAGAACTGAAGAAAAGGATGAAAACAATTCACAGGAGAAAATAGATGGCACACTACAATTATCACTTGCCAAGTGAAGAACAGAATTAACTAAAGCAAATTTAACACTTTTTCTTTTTAACATTGATTCCTTATCAGCACAGAAACCTCTCACTGCATAATTAAATGCCGAGGGAAGAAGGTATAATTAAAATAAGAAGTGCTTCTCTTACCAGGTCTCATTTCTGTAGAACCGGGGCTTAATTCACCCTCAACAAAGGGGATGTCCATTCCCACATTCTCCAGCGGCAATCTGGGAGGTAAAAAAATAACACACTATCTTAGAGATAAACGAGTTAACCGAGTTCTCAAGATGATTCGTATGATCTCACATAGAATTAAGTATTTCCTCAACATATCTAATTTAAAAGTCTGTTCTCAGATTAAGATAGAAGAGAACTGAACACAGCTGTTTTAATCCTATACGTAGTCCTTATCCCCGTATTTACACGCATATCTATAGAGACTTCAGAGACCATGGGTCTCCAGAATAGGTTCACGGTGTCACTTGTCTTTGGATCAAGACAAGGCATTGAATAATAACAAGTTGGCAAAAGCAATGTTTCTCATTCAACACAAATTAATCTTTTGATCTTTCGGAATCTGACAAATAGGGCACAAGATTGCAGTAAGTTTCATTTATTCTGTACAAGCTGCACACTGCAGTAATAGTTCTGTAATGGTATTTTAATTACTGTAAATATAGTTACTGCTTAGCAAAAATCAGATCATGAGACTTTTCATTCTTTTGACAATATTTGTACTTTAGAGCAATTCTGACCCAAATCAGTCATTTTGCAATACTGAAAAAGTTGATGTCCTGCAGTGAAAAAAGTACAGGAAATACAGAAATAAGAATCAAAACTGCATTAAAGATTTTCAAAGGCTACAATGTTGTAAAATATCCTACCTACATTACACTTTTAGGAATACCTACCTACATTTTTAGGAATATACTAAGAAATTGCATTAAACATACATACATATTATGATGAATTAAAGATATTACGAGGTGAAAAAGATTACCAGGGTGGTTGAGTATTTAAAGTAATTAACTTAATTACTTTACATTATAAAAATGAATTGACTTCAAACTCTTTTCATGCTTATTTTCTATTCAGATATTTTACAAAATGCTTGCTGGAAGGAATGTTCAACATTATGTAGGAAGCAGCACTTCATAGGATGTGCCAGACTTTCAAAACATTCATTAATCTTACTAATTTCACTAGATTTATCCATAAGCACTGCAGAATACATCCAACACAAATACAAATTAGCTGCTTAATGATTTCTACAAAACACACCAATTCTGGAATACATTTACTGTCAAATAAGGCTTAGAATATTCTTTCATTTTGGACACGGTAAAAAAAATTATCAAAGTACGTTGCTCATAAATAAAATTAATGGCATAAATTGCTTGTAATTTGCCACTTCCTTTTGTTTTACTCTTTAGCATCTTCCATGTTGAGAAGCTGTACAGAAAACGGATACACAGAATATCATAGCAATTTACTAAGAAAATGTAAACAAATCATTAGAGACTTCAACTCTTCCTGGTCTCTGTCCAATTCATTGTAAAATATAATTTATCCTCCCAAACTTAGAAGAGAAAAAGCAAATTCCAAAGGCAATGCTAGTATTGGAAATGGCCAATAAACGTTAGTTAGATAAACTAACGTTTTATGAATAAAAATATAAGAAATCATTGTGGTAGAAACAGTGTGGAAGAGGCTGAATATTTCTAATGAATTTAAATCTAGATTTAAGATTTTACCTTGGCCTTTATTAACATTTCTAAATGTAGAAATGTTTTCTGAATATTAATATTTTTCACATTACAGCAGTTTAAAAATACTAAAATTATGATCTATTGGTGTTCAAGTGCATGAATATTTTGGCCATACGGAAGGGGTTATTGCTACTAACATATAAAGCATTCATTTATAAAATCTCTTAAATTCTTGCCACGCCAAAAGACAATTTCTTACTGAATTAGCTTAAAAAATCACTGTAGAAAGTAACTCAAAAGGAAACGCTGTTTTGACATATTGCATTGAGAGTGAGCTATATGAGGACAGTGCACACTGAATTCAAAAAAGTCTTGTTTCTGTAAGTCTTAACAGTAAGGAGATTTGTAGAAATGCATATGAAAATGAGTTCTGTATTAAAAAGGGACAGTATTTTCATATGCCTGTTAAAATGTTTGTATGTAACAGAGTTCATCATCTTGCCTCCATGACTAAGGTATGACTGAATTTTACAAACAGTGGTAGCATCATGTACAGAAGCAATTTGCTAGAAGTAGTTCATTGAAAATTTTATACGAATTGCCTATAATTTTACTAATGCCCGGGACAGAATGATCCCAAATTGCCTGAAGACTGCTTTTCTTCCTGTGGCAGCCTTATCTTTAAAACGTACGTACTTGCACTGACATGGTTGTTTTCTCTAGAACATCTTCCAGCTTTTTAATATAAATTTAAAGTGTTTGGTTTAATTTACTCTTCTTTTTGTGTTTTTTTTTCCATTAAAAAAGAATAAAAAAAAAAAAAAAAACCAGATTCTTTGTACTAAATGTCAGTGGAAGATTCATTAGGCCAATAGTGACAGAGCTGGCTGTGAACTGTGGGTGTGTGGGGAGAGGGCTGGTTTTGTCTTTGTTGTTGTCAGAAGGGAGGAATAAACCCAGCAGTACCAACAGCTGGCTCTTTGGTGACATTGTCATTGCATCCAGCTGCTCTCATAGAGGAAAACTGGGAATGCAGTTTTATTCTGGGAGGGGCGTGGAGGGAGCTAGGTTGATTTTACTCCTTATTAACCTAATTTGTAAGGGGTAAGGACTTCAGTAGCAGATTTGGGGCACTTCTGTTATTTAGAATAACAGATAGTTTTCACCTCTGGACTCTGGGCCTCTGCAGAAATAGCCTGCATGAATCGGAGTGCATGGATTGGAGTATTGCGTTGTCAGCATCGCTGTGGTTTTCCTTTGCAGTTACATCAGTGGTGGGGAGAAGAGTGGAATTAGGTCTGAAGAATTGCTTTGTTCTCGGGAGTTTCCAGAAAAGATTTTTGAAGCTGTGCTGTGGAATATTTAGCACATCTGCAGATGATTTATACTAATAAAGAATAATCAGTGGAATTGTATCTGAAAAGATAATTTTGGAGGGAAAAAGGACCAAAAAAATCAATTGAATGAAGACAAAATATTTAATACTGAATCATCTTCCCTAGCCAGTAGAAAAAAAGCAGATTATATGACTAATAAATAATCACCTCAAAGAGAACAGTTAAACTATGTACCATTTTGCTGGCCAGATTGGCACACTGTAAATAACCTACTAGTAATGAAGTATGTGATTTTTCAACAAACAAAATTTGCCATATGGGGGAAGAATGTTTCAATTAAATGTATCACTCTTTTGGATAGTGATGACGCCGTCTATGTGGATTATTTCTTTTTCTTTCTTTTATTTTTTTTAATTTAAATCAATAATATCATTTACTACACAAAGCCTTGAACTGCCTAAAGCCCCTGCTCTCAAAATGAAGCCTGGAGATATACCCCGAAGAAGGAGAGAATATGTTGATGAGGTTGTACAGAAACAGAGATTCAGCCTTTAGCAACATTTTGGGCAGAGACTGACCTTGAGGTTAGAGGTGGAGATGGAGATTTCTGAACACATCTACGTCCTCTTTCCCCTCCCTGCTGCTTTCCCTTTTTACTCCTTTTGGCTCCCTGGATACCTTTGCTATTTCTCTTATATGAGTCTTTTCCCTTTTTCTCTTGGGGGCGGGTGCTGAGGTGGACCTGGAGTATTGGGAATGTCTTGGTGAACATCAGCTTGAAAGGAGCAGATTACATGAGTTTGGTCTTGGTTTTCTAGTACTGAATTCTACCTTGTTGTAGAAATAATATCTCAACATTGCAGATTTACAGTGCATATGCGTCTAGAATAAGAATCTTCATCACTGCAGTAGACATATCATTAGTGGTTGGCGTGCTTAACGCAGTGAAGTAGTATGTGAATACTGTTCAAATGGACCGTTTCTCTCCCAATATATATGTGTGTATATATGTGTGTTGGGAAGCTGCTGCCATCACTAGTGGCACACGGTGAACTGCAGAAATGTAGTTACTGCTGATGAGGGATGAGAGGCAAAGGAACTGGCCTGGCTTTGATAGTCCAGAAGTGCAAACTGGGTTTGTGCACCTGATGATTAGCAAAAACATCCCTTTTCTTGCAAACTGAGAGTATTTGCTGCAGAAATCACTAAGGTCATATGTATGGACTGCTGTTTCTGTCCCTTCTGATCATTTGCAGAGGCCCTTTGGGAATGAAATCCTGCTACAGACTGTATGGGTAAAATGCCCTCAGTGGTCAGGCGAATGAGGTCTGACTGACTCTTAGAGCTCCTTGCATGGAGCACATTGGGGAGCATGAGACTCGCATTCCAGTGTCCATGTAATTGGAGTCTCCCCCTGGACAACATTTAGGTTAAGAGCAAGGAAATATCCTTCTACACGGAAGGTTGCTACTCAGGGCACACCTGTTTCTTCATGCTCAGGAGTGCGAGATAAAACAGGAATTGTTGGTGGAGAACAAGCATGTCAAGGAGAATCTAGGTTTAAAAGTGACTGAAACTAAACAGGAACAAGTCTTATTCTGCTTTCATGGAATTAATCAGGAACAACTGCATGTGGAGACTGCAGTGATCCTCAGCTTGCAAATCAGATGTTTAGCTATGAGCTGCCATATCTGGTCTCTTTATTGCTGCTAAATGGGAAAAATTTATTGGATATGCAACAGCAATCTCATTATTTCAGAACTGCGTTCCACTGCATTTTCCACCTTGCATGCCATTTTTTTACTTCCACTTACATAACACACTGTGCTCTCTGTAAACAGCCCTAGAAGTTTACAGCCTTGCTGCTGCCGCCGCTGTTTTATTTTATGACATCTAACCTTCTTGGAATTATCAACTTGTGCCCTGCTGTATTAACAAAAATGTTGTATGCTGGCAATATTCCATCACTCACTAAATTCTTATCACACACTAGGAAGAAATAGGAAGGATATGCCGAGTGCCTTTTAATTCTATTCTAAAAATGAATAGTAGGACTTCTTCAGTAAAGATATGCTAGATAATAAAACAAATTTGAATTTGACTCATTCTGCAAATTATCCCTTTTCAACTCTTGCAGTCTTAACATGTCTATTTGCTCCTGTACAATACCAGCTCCTGCAGAGTTGGATTTTCAGTTTTCTTTTTGTGATTTCTCCTTTTATAAACTGTCAAATTCTTCTGATGTTTGGCAAATGCTCTGTAGTTAGAGGCACTAGGAGAAGGTAATAAGTGGTAAGGAACAATCAAAAAAGGAAAAGGGTGATGTTTCAAGTTCTCGAGTGAAAGTAAGAAGAGTTTGATATCCATTTTTATAGGACTATTGGGCAGGTTATCTGAAAATTTTTGTTATATGTTTTTCAGATGTGGACTACTTGTTTGGGGCTGTGTTACTACCCAAAATAGTCTGCCCACTCTGACAGAAGACAGTAATGTATTCTGGACAGTACTGTTTAAGACAGGGATAGTCTTTCTATTTTAGTTGCAAAGTTATCGCCAATAGCACACTTCAGACCTGAAGGGGATCATTTGAATGAAAAAAAAAGCATTGTGTTTTGTTAATAAAAGAACAAACAATATAATGTTTGTGCCTATCATTGCTGTTCCATAGAAGCATCCCTTTTAAAGTCATTAAAAACTCATTGATATTTTTATTCTTACCACAATGCACTAATAGGATTCAAAGGCATTAATATCTAGCTGTTGGGCATTTGCAATAGGTTGCAGTGCTCAGTCAGCACACATGCTACTGCTCTGTGATAAGTGAGCAACATTAACATATCAGGCCAGAAACAGGTTAAACATATTTATAATGTCAGCTTGCTTACACTTCAGCTTTTTTTTCTTCCTCTGTTGCTGAAGTTGGGAGGTAGCTACTAATTAGTGCATCATATAGGTGCAGTGATTTTGTTTTGCTATTTTCAGTTTCATATAATGATTAACCATGGTTTGACAAGTTCACAAAATGAAGTGATATACTAAAAGATACCCTCCTACCATTATCAAGAGTCTCATGCTCCTGCTTGCTGTTTCAGTGAGCACCTAGAGTTAGTATAACCACCCAGCACATTGCCAGAAGTTCACAACAGAACTAAACTGTTTGTAATTCAGGGACAAATGATCTTCCGTTTACATGCAGAATGATGCCACTTAATTTGGCTCTCAAGAAAAGCAATTACTTTCTAAAATCATAAACTTTATATGGAAAACATCATTTTTTTTCCAAAATATGACAACATATTTATGTTTTTATGCCTTTCCCCCTCCAGTTTATTTACATGGAATAGGTTAAAACTAGAGCCAAATCTTCTGCCAAATTTGTCAAACATTGCATAAAACCTGGATGTTCAACTATTTTTTTTTTTCTTCCTCCTGGCTGAAGTTAAAAGGTGAAATTTTGGCTTTGCTGAAGTGAATCGGATGAATCTTAGTTAGCTTAATTGGAACAGGAGCTGACCCAAAGTATTCGGCTTATTATGTTCATTCCCATGACAACTACTTGTGGTGTCACATGGCACAATTCTTTCAGGTAAGACAGCAAAAAGGGCTGGATTTCTCAGCAAAATGGATTATGATTTATTTTGAGGATTTATCTCCTGTAATTAAGGAAAATGAAGAGTGAAAAATAAGGTTAAACAGATAGGTTTTTAATAATTTTCTATAAAACATAGTCTTTTTTGTTTATTAGATAGCAGCCAAAGTAAAATTAGCATTATCAGTCTTTGATTGTGTGACTTTTAGCATAATTATACTGAATCTTTACATAGGCCTCTTTGCTGTACTGAGTTTTGGTAGGAACAACATACAGGACACCAACCAAAATACAATCAGCATTTATTTTTCATTTTTCCTTCCAAAAGCGTTGCCTACTGTCACAGGAGAAGTGAACTTCAGCAGTCGTGACTTGAGTTCACATCTGTGCGGGAGGTTATCTCCTCTTAAGGGCAGATTTGTGAATGAAACCTTTGTCTTCGGCTTCCTTGTAATCCTGCGGCAGAGTTGAGCCTGTTAATCAGTTGGAATAATGTGCTGATTTTCTAAAGATGAAAAAGAATTTTAACCCCTTTCCTCTTTTTAAGTTCTCAGCGTTCGCTTCCTTAAATTTCACAGTACTTGTCTGGTTTTAGCAGCTCTGATTTCAGTCTATCACCTTCCCTGGCTAAACGTAAAAAACGATATGCTCTTGTCCTTGAAGGAGAATATTCAAGAAATGCAACCCCAGTGAGAGTGCTGTTTTGTAACAGCAGGGATTCTTTTTTCCTGTCATTTTCTTAATTCGGTCTCTGTTTTAAATCTTTATCAGCACCTGTCCTTTTAAGGAAACAGATTAAAATGTCTGAGCCTAAATGGAGGATTGATTTGGTGTGAATGTACAGCTTCTGTGCTTTTACAATGCATGAGGTTGTGAATGCAGATACCACAGGTTTTAACGTTCTTTTTTACTGCAAGATCAAACTGCTTTGCTTGCCTGCTTTTGCCTATGCCAATTTTAGTTCTCCTTGCACCACACTGGGAATAAATTAAACATATTTGAAAAGAAATTATACTGTAGTGTTTTTTTTAGAAAAGTGAGAATGTGGAGGCGGTTGTATGATTGTATGAAAGCTGAAGCATTCAGTCAATGCTGAAGGGGGTTATCTGTTAGAAAACTATTGATATATACAAGAATAAATACTGAAGATATTTGATTTAGTAAAATGATAATATTCTGAAATGTTACAGATTATATTGCTATAGCTAAAATATATTGATGACTGTCAGACTAAGTTAGAGATAAAGGCAGTAGACATGCATTTTGTCTGTTTGCTCTCCTTTAATTTCATCATAGTGAGTCACATAGGCATCAAGATTTATATGCGTCTGATAAGTAGTTGGGATAGAGAGTGCTAATGATGGCTGTAGTGCTTTCTAGAATTCTATTTCTCCTGACTTTGGTTGACATTGTGACTCTGAATACTGCAGACTCTGTAAATTAGAAAGTGCCAGAGAGAGGAGGGAGGAACTTGCTTCAGAATTCAGACTGTATTCATCAATATTTAGTCATTCGTAGGTTGATTTTTTTTCTGTGTGGCTGGACAGGCAGAATACATGGTGCTCCTGAGGGAAAATTTCTCAGATAGGAATGTGCATTTATCTGGAGAGATTAAGGGAAAGTAAGACATAAAACATTATTTTTTTTAGTAGGTGTGAGGAACTTATAGCATTTATCCATCAATTCAAAGAAAATCCTTTTCATCAGTGATCAGTGCAGAATGGACAGAATTGGCTGAGTCTTATTGATTCACATGGGACTACTCTCCAGCACAATCTGTTTATGCTGATGGCCCTAGCACTGACACGACAGATGCTGGGAAAGCTGCTGTCTCTACTGACACTGTCATTGACACCACTGCAAATTCTTAAAGGAAAGTTGCAATAACTCTTGTGTTGGAAGGGGGAAAAAAGGAGAACAAAACAAAGACGTCTTTTACAACCTGATCCTAGTGGGTCTCTCTCGACTTTTGAAAGTCTTGATTGTTGACACTGCATGTTAAAGGTTTTCCACCTCTTTAAATGGCTGTGGTGTTGTTTAGTATAAATAAGGAGAATTCATAATATTGTAAAATACTTATACATCTCGTGCTAGCTTCTTTTACATGACTTAGGTGTCTGCTGCTACTGTACTGGTGGTCCTAGGAGGAGGTGCTTCTCCAAGACATAAAAAACACAGAAGCAGCAGTGTTGCGGCCAGAAACACAAGCAACACATGGAAACAGAAGGCTGTAGGAAATTTCTGCACCTCTTAACAGCTATTCCAGAACAAGCATAGTACAGTAAGCAAAAAAAAAAAAAAAAAAAAAAAATCCTTTCTTTCAACCCTCCCACCCCCCTCTCCTAAAATCCACTGAAAAAAAGATGCAGAAATAAAATGTTTATCTTTAATATTCCTGCCTGTTACATACACACTACGGTGGACATCAAGACCATTTTCTACTTACCATTTCAGATTTATTTTGGTGGAGCTGGAGAGAAGAGTCAGCTCATTTATTCTTTCAAATGATTAGAAAGTATTCCTTATCCTAGTGATATTTTTTTTCCAGCATATATTTTTCTAAAGCTGCACTTTTTTTTTAGCTGGAGGCTCTTGCTGCTTGTTGCACTAATGCCTATAGGATTCAAAGAGAAGAGTCAACTGCTTCTGAGGTGCTACTCTCTATACTCTGTATAGGAATGGGTCCCTATTTGTTCCCACTGATTATTATTTAAATCAGGAAAACAAGAGAAATGAATTGGCTTATGACTACAGAGCTGTTAAATACCCATGCAAGGAATGGATTCAAAGTATAAATTTTAACCCAGCATTGTAGGCAGTGAGCAGTGCTACTTCTAATAATTTTCTCTACTAAGCAAACTGCTTAGCCTGGCTAAAATATGTAGTGTAATTAGCAAAGCAGCAGAATGAAATCTCAAAATAGAATAAAGTAAATCAGGTATGGGGTGGGTCCACCTCCATTTCTACTAGGAAAAGAATGTAAATCATAAAAGTAATTTATTCAGGCTAAGGATGTACCTCATCATGGCTAAAGTAAGTCAAATCAAAATAGGACAGTGCACACCTTTCCACAGCACTTTTTGAAATCTACTTCCAGTTTTGCGATTATCATCGTAAAGAAAAGTGTGATACAAAAATGAGCTTTAGATTTATAGACACTTTAATAAGTTTATTTGAAAGGACAGTATTTGGAGTTCTGTTCACATTTAAATGTGTGAGCCTTTTGTCAGAACTAGCTGCAACAAAGTTTGAAAAGGAGGACCAGTCTTCAGTTTTTTGATACTTGTCATGACGTATATGACTTAAGGGCATCGTATATGTGTCAATGGCTTCTCAGTGGCTTGAGCAAGGACCTGTGGTGAAGACAGACCAAGCGAAGAAATATGTTGTATTCCCTAACGAAAGAATAGTAATTTAAAATTGTCGGAGAGGAGTCAGGAGTGCTAGGAAATCACCATGATGAAGACAAGGCAGCAAGGTATTTGAAAGCTTGTAGGATCCTACCTCAATTCTGGGAAGAATGGTATACTGATTCTCTGATATAGAAAAGAGAAGATAGAAGAGACAGGATGAATTATCATGATGATAATCAGTTATTATGCTTATCTTCTTTTAAGAAAAGGTACTTCATTACAGATTCTACTCAGATTGTAGTTTTTTGAAAATGTGAACTAATTTTCTGTAGATAACTGGGGAATAAAGAAAATGTCTGCAGATGTAATCATTTTTTGATATAAAGAGAAAGTTAAGGAGATAATGCAGATGTATGAGCTGCCTAATGATGTGTTTATTTTGACTTTATGCAGAAAATATGTTTTTTTTTTCCATCCACTGAAGTATTTCAGTATGGATACATCCTTAGCTAAGTATATTAAAAAGAAAAAAAAAAGAAAAAGAAAAAACAGAATTAAGGTAACTGACTGGAAAGTTGAGTGCCAGAAGCATTAGACGTTTGTATGGCCTGTTTGACCTTCATGAGAACAGCAGTGCAATCAATCTTCTAAGTTTAACAGAACTGACATAAAACTTGAGCATGAGACATAATTTTTTTCTGCATATGCAAGGAGTTGCATGCAAATGGGGATGTATACTTATTGAATCCATAGCAGAACAATGCAGATTGACATAATACCAGAAGTTAATCCCTTCCTCAAGTTTTGTGTTTTTGGATTTGATTCATCAGCAAAATAACATAAACCTTATCTTACTTTCATCACGTATTTAAGATTTTTCTTTGTCCCTAGTCTCTTATCTTCTCATCCACACATGACACTTCCTTATGTTGGTGGGAGCTACTCATCTCTTGGAATTCATTGGTTCATTCTTATGCCTTTTTTTTTCTCTTTCTTTTTTTTTCCCCTATTCTTCTCTTTTCTCCTTTGGTATGTATTTATTTTAAGCAGAGCAGAACACAAGAACTTTATATTTCTTTAAAAAGCCTTTAGGTCTTCCAATCTGTTGAACAGTGTTACAAAGAGAAAAGGAAAGTTTATTTTCATATGTCAGTGAGCATAGATAAAAATGCTATGAGCTTAAGTGCTGTCAGGAGCAATTTATACTAAGTTTTGGGACTATTAAGAACAGAGGGAGCATACTGGTTTAGCTGCAACCAGAGTTCCTTACTGGGAGCCTGATGGAAAACCATTACGCATGTAGTGGTGATATCTACTTGGGCTCAGTATTGCAAATGGGTACGATGAAGTTAGACCGGGTGACAGTGGTACCGGGCATGTAGGCCTGAATAGTCAAGTCCTCACTCTGTGTTTCAGGAAGAATCCTGTGAGTTTTGCATTACTTGTACTTTTCCTTAAGCTTTCTTTTTCTGGCCAGCATTATTTTGTTTATTAAAATTATAAGTGGTTATCAAATATCTTATAAGCTGCAGATCAAATGCAGAGTTTGGGCCACCCATGGGCCTTGATGAAGAAGGACAGCAAAGAGCAAAAAGAGGTGTGTTTTATGAATTTAACCGGGGAGAAAATGGCTGGAAAAACTAGCACCTATTTCAATGAGGAAAGTGGCATATTAATTAGGGATTCTCAGATAAGCATAGTTAATGCTTATTATAGCTTCCTAAATATGGTGGAAAAGAGCCCAATATATGCCTGTTGCATCTGCCATTTCAGCAATGTCATGTATTTTTTAAAAATCATCTGCACTTGATAAAGTCTTTAATAACTTTCTTGGGTCACTTACAACAAAGCATGTTTACTTGTTCTTGGCTTCACCCAAACTATTCCTACCATTCGTTTTTGGAGATATAGTAGGCTGGTGAGAGTGTTAGATCACAGAATTAGAACATTAATATGATTGAGACATGAGCATGTGTAGACACATGCACAAAGACATAACATTTCTTCTTTGGAATTAAGATTCTTCAGACATCTGCTCACAAGTTACATGCTTTTTCAGACTATTATCTAGGATCCCGTCAGATGTTCTTCCTTAGACTGGACTGGGCAATTGTTAGGCAACTCAGAACTGACCCCTTAGTTTTCTCAGACCGCTGTGAGAACTTAGGCACACATTAGACTCTCTCATATAGACACCAAAATATAGGTGGTGTGTTCTTGGAAGAAAATTCATACTGAATACTTCATGGCTGATGGTCAGCTAGGCCGTGGAGATCAGGGAATTAATTTGGGTTTACTGTGCTTTAAAGACTTTATTTCGCACTGGGGTAATTCATGATGAAATTTCCCATCCAACAGTCCTTTATGTCCACTCTTTTTCCTTTATGGAGTTTGCCTGGCACTTTCTGAGATGCAACCCATCTGAGATCAGTGAGTCTGTTGGATTATTGCACTTACGGCTGCCCTCTTGGCAAGGAGCCAGGTTGAGATGGGGAAAGTGACGGTGTGTGAAAGAAATCAATGCAGTTAGAGGAATCAAAAAAAAGTTAGGGGAAGAAAGCCAAGAACTGACCCCCAACTCAGAACTGCATGTTTGTTTTGTTTCTCAATGCTCAGCCCCATTCCTTGAATCCTAGTGGATCTGTGAATTTTGTTCCATTTTTGCTTCTCTTATAGAATTAATTTTGATTAAAGTTTAATTACATTCATGTCTTTATCATTCCAAAAAAACCTCATTAATATTTAAGCCAGAAAATTACAAGAATAAGGACGGTGCTACTAGAGGAACAGTCTGCTTTTGGCTACTGTAACAGAACTGAAGAGAAAAATGTATTAAAGCCCAGGGAGAAATCAGGAAATGCTTTCTATCTGAGCTACACCTCCCATCCCTTGGACCTTCACAATGACTTTCATGCCTTCTTGAGATATATTTTATTCCTTCCTTGGCAGTCCATTCATTTGAGAATGAATAAATGAATGAATGATTTTTAAATACAGCTGCATAATTGAAAGCCTCAAACTCCATTCTAAGTGGAAAACTGAATTCTGCCATGGGCTGTGAAGGTACTTCCCTAACATCAGAGTATTTCTCCTGGGAGATGCATACATGCTATGTGAAGACAAACTGGGCCTCTGTTACTGAATTTAGTTTACATTTGCTTTGGCTCAAATTCCCCTTTCACTCCAGCTTTTTCTTTTTTTTTCCCTTTCTTTTTCTGATTTCTTTATCCGTGAGTAGAAAAATTTGTTTCCATTACCATTTTTATCTCAATATCTTCCTCTTTTTCTGAAGCACTAAGAAAATGATATCAATGAATTCTTCTTTCTAACAAGTTACACAAAGCGGTTTGAATATTTATGTGTACCGCCAAAAAAATCATATGAGAAACAAATTGTTCACAGTCAGGTCTGTGTATTTTTGTAGATAATGTATACTCTGAATTGTCAATCAGAATTAATTATTAAAACTTCTCCAAATAAACAATTCTTTTTTTTTTTTCCTCATAACAATGTAATTATCAAGGAACATGACACAACAGGAGAGAAACTGTAGAGGAACACAATGAATTCTGAGGACTTAATGTCCACAATAAATGAATCTTTGTGAGTTTTATTTGAGGTAGCTCTAGTCTGATCCAATGGTAGCTGAAGTTCCTTAGGTTTGCTGTTAGAGGACATCTTGTTAATTTACTCTAGTGGAAATCCAGTTCATGTGCTCTGAAATTACGCTGTGATGTTAACCAAAGAGTGGTAGTTGCGGTTAACCAAGAAATCACTTCAAAAATGCACTTCAAATCCAAACATAAGCACTAATATGGAAGCACCTGTGCTATTTTAATATTCTTCCTATTCCTGTTCTGTTTTTAGCAGTTGAAAGTCCAACACATACACACATACACCTCAAAAACACAAAAAAAAATCAAACACAAATAAGAATTTTAAGCTTCCAAACCCATAAAAGATTTGTATGTGCCTTGTATTTTCAATATTCTTAAAAAATATACCTCACAGCTTGCCAGACGCAACAGAGATGTGTATGTGTCTATACTGTAGACTCTGCTACGGCATAGATGTAGTTGTGTAGCGAGTGATACTGGTGTATAGTCATTGTAAAAATTGATTTTTGAAAGTTAGTATTTACTTGACTTCCCCAGCTTTTAAAGAGTGTGCTGAGTTCTTTGCCACACTAGCAATACTGTCAGCAATACCCAAGTTCAGTGTTGGAATGGCAATGCCTATGCAAGCTACAATTACTGAAGGAAGTGAGTGAAGACATGTGTGCTTTCTTATAGCAAATAAAACACATTTTAACATTCAGGATGTCACGTGGATCTACTCTGGTAGTTTGGGGAAGTCCTTGGACAAATTTGTAAAAGAAAAATTTGTTAAGGGCAACTAAACTAAGAAACAGAAGTTTTTTTTTTATTATTATTATTTTAATTTTGGGTCCCCTCTGTATTTGCATTATTCTTTGTTTCTTTTTTTCTTTTTCTTTTCTTTTTTTTTTTTTGTAAGCTTCTGACATTGTTCATGGTCAAAACACAGATACAGGTGATATAGGTGAACCTTAAATTGATCTTACTCAATAGCTTTGTTTTTATTTCATGATTCAGGTCACCCACTGTCCTTGGCACCCATTTGTTTGGTGGATTTAAATCAAGTTGTTGGAACTAAATTTACTCAGATGATTAATGCCACTAAGTTCCTGGAAACAGACAGAAAAATATGATTGTAAATAGTTCCAGGTCATTTGGGTGTTGTATGTCTACAGAGCTGTTATTTAAGGGAGGTTAAAGAATTAAATACATTAGTAATGGACACGGAAATAGAAAGTGTGATAATCTTATTTAAAGATCTTGATTATTGCTGCAAAAGCAGCACAGAAGTTCCCAGTGTCTACAGTGAAAAAAATAAATCTGTTGTATGGTTAGATGAATATCCTCTTGTTTCCTATAACAAAAAGAAAGTTCATGGTTTCAGATTATGCCATGCTGGCTCTGTAAAGCTTCTTCAGGTATCTGGCTCCTTTGTTTTGCAGTGGTGTTTAATCACTTGCAGAAAATGCTTGTTGTATCACATACTCTTCAACTATGAACATTATCCCTTAATTATATACGACTAAGCCCTTTTGACTATACGACATGTTGTTTGTTCAGATGCACTTACAAATCCATTTTCTTATCAGTTCTTTGCTGAGCATTTACACAACGGGGTACTGTTTAAATATGAAAATAAACCTTTTTTAAAAAAAAAAAAAAAAATGACCCACCCACCTGGCCTCCATCTGTGATTATTCTGTTTCCACAATCTGTTGTCTGCTTTTCCTCAGCATGTTCTTTATCTTTTTGGATGGCTGGTATCTTTGAGCTGCTTTATTGCCCCTCCCTATTTTCTCTGTGCATACTAGAAACTGACATTTCCAAATCATAAGGAACAGCCGAGCAGATTTGATGCACTCTCTACATTAAGATACAGCTCTGCTTAGGGTATGCAATTAGTTAAGACAACTTCATTTCACAGTATCACAACTCCTGCTGCACTCGTTGGAATTAAAGCACTGTAAGAGTCTGGGAAGTTTTCTCATAAAAACTTGCGACAGATAAATCTTCAGAGTTAACAATGTTTTTCTTAGCATAGGCTTACCAAAGCAAACAAAGAAGAGGTTTCTTCACATTTTATTCCTATTCAGTTTCATATCACTGAATTACCATAGTAATGCATTTCCTTTTTTATTTTTATTGTTCATTTAAGGAAAGGTGTATGTTTGTGATCTCTTAGTGGACTAAAACTCTGATCTTTAGATAACAATTCATTTTTGTTTTGTAAGATTATAGTTAAAACTTACAGCTTCACTTTATATTACCAGTCTGTATGCACTGCAGAAAGTTTTGTTGGTTTCAGTGAGTTTTAATTCCATAGAGGAATTAAAATATACTTCTATTTCCTGATGTTTCATGAAGTATTTCTGTTTCTCCCCACTCCACATGTAACTGTGGAGAACAGTTTCTTTTTTGCATAAATATACCTGTTTCAATAGCAGATTGATAGGCATGAGCAATTTTTCCCTCACTAAGGAGGACAATCAACATTATAGGTGGGAATATCTGACAGTAGGATCTGTACCTAGGGTTACTTTTGGATTGTGTAGCACAGGTGTGCACAAGTGAAGCCTTCTGCCATTGTGGGTCCTTTTAAGCTGTTTTCTTGTTTGGTTGGATTTGCCTAGTATATAATGGTGGCCCTGAGGAATGTGTTAAAAAAACCTTGTGAAAAGATTTCTGCTGGATTGAGGCCTGGAATGATAATGGTAGGTCACTATCCAAAACAAACAGAAATGTGTTATTAAGTTATTTTAATTTCATTGCAATTGGAAAGCTTATGGGAATGTCTGCTTTGTTACGAGGAAGCTCTCCAGATTTGTTTCTTGCCAGCCAATCATTAAGCACCATTACAGCTAAATGAAATTGCACATCTAGACCGGGCGGATTGTGTCAAAGCTTCAGAAAACGCACAGCAAGAGCTCTGTCGCACCACTTCCTCTGCAGAGAACGTCTGTGAACCATATGCTCTAAGGCTCCATCAAAAGATCTCAGTAATTTAGTCTGTGACAAAAAGGGTTGCAGATTATTCTGAGGTCTTCACAGGAAACTCTGCCATTATGTTTGTTGCTGGACAGTTGTAAAATAGGATTCTGGGGTATCCAGAGGGAGTCAGTGTGATGAGGAAATCCATGGGCTGAAGTTGGAAGGAGCAAGCCTAGTACTGTTTTCTCCACAGTAATGTAACAAGCTGTGCAGTCTGTATTTCTACTATCCTTGTATTTTGCTAACACATTGATTAAGAGCTGCTGCTGAAGGAAGTGATTCCACTGTCCCTAAGCCTCCTGCTCCCGTGCCACACGTTCACACACATTTTAATGGCTGTAGCCTAAGGAACCAGGAAAGCTAACATCAACAAAGAGCAAAAAGTTAATTTTACAGCAATATGTCTGAAGGTTTTGTAAATAAGGCTGTACCGATATAGGGATGATCACATCTGTGTGTCTTTATGTCCTGCAGAAGTTGATTCCAGGAGAATCCTGGAATCGATAACAGGGACATTGTACATTGTATTTTGGACATCATAGCTCCTGAACTTTTGTGCATATCCAAACTTTCTGATCATGCACACTTTTCATGATGTTAGATGGACTTCCTGGCATTCTGGGAAGAAAACTTGATCCAATATCCTTCACCAAAAACGCACTTACTTCTGTTATATTGGCCCTAGTCTGTTGCTGTCCCTCCCACACTCAAAACATGTCTGGGATTGGGCAGATGCAGTCTTTTCTAGAAAGACTCCGAAGTGGCAAGTTCAATCTGTGGGTTCTGGAAGAGGCAACTGTTATCCCTGCGGGCGGTAGCAGCTCCCTCTCTCCCCCAGGCCACAGTCACTGGCAGCTGGAGGGCAACTTGGAAACAGAGTCTCTGCATCGTGGAGGTCTTTCCCAACCATAAGGATTCTGTGATTCATGCCTAGTTCATTTCGACTAGCAGGCCTTGCCGATGTGTCTTCATGGTGGACCCAAATTTACCCATATTTCCTAAACATGGGTAAGCTGCTAAAAAAAAAATTGCAAATCTTCCCTTTGCCAATTCATGTTTACTTCCAAGAAAGAAGAAAGGGGCACCCACAGAGGCAGGTGAAGAGAAGTCTTTGTGAATATTTGGAAGGCAATTTGCCCTGTATGCTAATGAGTGTGATGAAACACACTCTGAATTCTTGGCCAGAGGGCTCTGACAGCCAAACCAGCAAGACTGTTACTGTTTGTTTGGTCAGGGAGATGAGAGCCTTTGGGGGCTTAATTCCTGTGTTAGGCTGTCATGTCAGGGGACAAGTCCACTCTTCAGAAAAGGTCACAGGCTCCGAGCTTTGCTACAGCGCTGCTCTGTAGCAATATAGCTGCTTAGGGTGGACTGGTCTTTTATAGTATTTGAATTGTGATAACGAGGTTAAAAATTTATGAAGCAACTGGTTGTCAACAACAAAAAAGGAGGAGAAATAGCTTAATAGCCAGTATTTTCAGATTCTACTGTGCATTTCTACCTCAAATATTTTAAATATATTTTTCATAAAATCCAAAGACCTTTGTAATATCAGAAGTTCAGACAAGATTACTATCAGAATCCCATTGGCTTTGAATTCAAATATATTTTTATGATGTATTTTTATTTTTTTCCAAATGAATGTATTAATCATTGGACTTTACTGTATTTTGTGTAAAGAAAAAAAAACAGTATTATTTTCATTAATGCTTAGAGCTTTGGTTATGTATGGCTCTGTGGAAAACAAGAGATAATATTCCCCAAAAATCTAAAAGCTTGAATGTGCATTAAACACCTCAAGGATTTGTCTCTGTATAGACAGACAAAGTATGGCTATACAGATCTACATCTTTCCTTTGTTGGCTTTAGATTTGTCGTTCTCATTAAGCCCATGTTCCTCATGTACCCGGTGAGAGGAACATGTCAAAATCTTTACAAAATATGAATCTGTAGAAAAACATTACATCATGGTCTTCATGCACAATCTCAGTTTATCCAGTTATTTAATTCTGCTCAAGACTGCATTACTTTAATTCTTATTTAAATGTAGTTTCTTATATTCTCGTTCATAATCTTTAGGTTATAAGCAATTTTACTGTTACAGTATAAGTGAAACTGAGTATTGTTTGATTTGTAGGCTATGTTCTTCTGCCTGATTACTTTGTCCTTGTGTAAATTAGTAAATTAGCCAGCAAAACACTGCAGAGTAGTAGCTTTTCGCCTATGATATTTATTTGCAATCAGCTAAGCTAAATAACCAAACATCTTGACATATCCAGTATTTATTTTTTTTTAAATAAAACTGTAGAGAGTTAAAGGATTAATTTCTTTCAATGGGAAAAAAAAAAAAAAAAGACTAATACATAATGAACTTTCTATTTTTGGATATTTATTTGTATGATGAATGTCTCTCAGAAGACATTAGCAGGACTTTGGAATACGAGGACATATTAGGCTTGGGAAGTGAATATAAGGTCTGAAAACTGCTGTTGGGCAACAGCAAGCATTCATTCAGAGGATGGTATGCAGCCATGGGACAACCTTATTTAGATATGTCATTCACACTATAGCTGAGACACCATTAAGAGTCTTGAGTTTACTCTGGCTTAACTATTCAACCTAATTCCTTAGTTGAAACATAAATAACCTTCTGATGCTGTTGCAGTTTAAAAATCAAGCTAAAATAAACAACTTTTTCAGCTAGACATTTATCATTGCATGGTAGTTAGACAAATAAAATACTACTATCTGAGATCCTTATAAGACAATATATAATGTGCCAAGGAGACATAACAGACGCCATCTCTCACTATAAAAGTAATTTACAGTTCTGAACACAGTCATGACTTAGACATATGCAAAATATTGGAAAAGGGGATCAGAGGTTATAAAGTCTCATTTTGTTACTGAATTTTTTATGCCTACTCTTCTACCTTGAAATCCACATTTGGGAATTATTGTATAATGGCCTGCTCTCAGTTTATCTAAACTTTTTCAGATCCATGGGCTAAAATGTGCCCATGGCTGCAGTTGTGATCTAATAGCCAAGTGTGTCATAAAAGAGCAATATTCCCAAACTCTTTTAAAATTTTTATTTTTGATGTCGTGTGAGATTAAACATTAATATTTCTAGCGTCTCTCATGCCAAATTGTCATATGTTTGTAGCAGGTTAATACAGAAGGGGGTTGACAAATCTTCCTATAATCTCTACCCCATGTTGTTTTCATCCTCCTTGTCTGCTGCTCATTTTCGTTGTGAAAAACCCTAATATATCAGTGACAGGAGGTCTGGATTTGTGGCTGACTGTTATAATTACTCCCACTGAGGTACTGTCAATAGGATTAAAATAAAGATTCTGGACCTGTCCATTGCAGATGAGGTCAGCAACACTAGCAGTGGGAGTACTGTTTCTGCAAGCTGTGCTTTCAGCCCTGAATTATGGAACCATAGACATTAATATGATGCAAATATTTGAAAGCTCCAGTGGAGAAAACCAGCCTACTTTTTACTGCATTAGCTAAAATACCCATCTGTAATAAATAATCTAACAGAATCCATCTTTGTCCTGAGTATACATGTATGTATGCTAATTTCCAAATGTATCAGAGCTCCAGAGAGTTTCAATTACGGAACAATCCATTTTGCATTTTATAATTAATAAAGTCTTTGCAGCTGCATAACTTCATACAGGAAACATCTGCACAAACTCCTTGTGTACACATAATTTCTATGAAAAAGGAGGTTAGCTGAATTGTCCTTAATGTTCAAGGCTTGAGAAAAGTAGAAAGATGGGGAGTTGATTAGAAAAATGCAAAACAAATCACAAGACTGGAAGTTTCTGTCTACATAAATATAAAACAAATTCTAACGGCAAGCTGTAGGAAAAATACAATATATAGTATGTCTTAATCATATAGGCAACTTGATTAAAATGTGCAAGAAGAAGGAACCCAGGGGAAAATTTGAGCTCTGCCGTCATGTGAAATCAGTCTAACACAGCTCTCAGTGGGACCAGGGTGTTATCCTAAGGTCTGAAGTGATATGCTTCTGTTGAAACTCCATGATTTTTTTTTTATATTTTTGATGCTGACATTTAAAAAGTATCAGTTTTTAAATTTTATTTTCATCTGCAATGTGCATAAAACTATCGCATGTATGCCAGTAAAATTTAAACTTGATAACAAAGATGGCCAGGGATGAATAAACAGAATAAACATAAAAGCTCTCTTATTTGTGCAAGACAGTATGTCATCTTTATGTACTACTTTTTATAATAGTATCAAACATTAATTAGGGCAGTTACTTTCATGCTACTCCTTATGTTTCATTATTTTCATATAAATCGAAAAATTATAATTGAGCTATGTTCAATGAAGTGTTTAACATGCTGAAAACCTTGAAAACCCTTTGAGTCTCAAGGAGATATGCTACCTGGAAGCCATGCACTGCTTTTACAAAGTCTCTCTCTCTCTTTTTTTTTTTTTTAATGTTACTGTGATAGCAAACAATTTTCATGATTAATATGTCAGTACCATAAAAGAGCTTGCCCTTTCTCCTTTGGTTATATAAACATCAGCTTTTACACATGTCACTCATTGTCCCTACAATACTCCCATCCTCCCTCCAAGTCTAAGTGCCCTATCTAGGAGAGGCAAAACAAATCTTTATAGTGTTCGCATTGCGAGACTTACATTAAAATGAACAGTATTAAGACTTTTACCCTTTTTACCTCTTTTACCCTCATTTTTACCCTTTTCCCAGTGCCCCAAGTGGGACTCCAGAACGCTGTTTGCTGCTCTCAACATCTGCCTTCATTCTCTCTTCCCGCATTTCTCGGAAAATTCCTTTTTAGAAGTATGAGAATACCAATAAATCTGTGACTTGATCTCTATAAGGCGGCAGAGGCGTGTGCTGAGCTCACAGCAGAGAAACTGCTGTTTTTTTCTACGTAAGCTGCAGTTGGCACCTCTAGCTGCAGTATCTTCTGCCTTGGTGGGCAGAGATGGGGCAGCACAGTTCTAGTATTGTGGACTAACCTCTTGGTATAGGCTGGTATCTGTATACAGCGGTATTTATATTTCCATTATTTGCAGTCTTTTCATGGCCCCTTAAATAATACCAAGCACATTGGCTCAGAATGTTGCGACTGAACTGACTTTTGTGGTGTTGTGTTAGACGCGTATTTGAACGAGTCTCCTGCACTGACACCCCTCCATGTACCATGTCCTGTCATGATATGTCATCGTTTAGACTTAGTGCAATTGCCTGTAGGAGAGGAAGGCGGCTTAGCCCAAGCCGAGAAGAATCACTAGTGTCATCCTCACCATGGTCTTCCTCATATCCAAGCAGCATGAGTCCCTTCGCTTTGCATGTAAACAAACCCAAGGTGCCCGTCAGCCCGAGGAGGTCATTGCTGCTCAGTCCCCAGCAGCTGTGAGGCCAAGATATTAAGCAAAGAATTGTGGCTTGGCTGCACTATAACTTTTTCCATTTTTAATTTTTTTTGATGTTGTAATACATCAGGGGAAGGATTAGCAACTAATTTATGCATCATTTGTAGGCTGCTTTAGGTTAGGCCGGTAGGTTTTATTCTACTTGTTTATGCTCTCAGTAAAGTGCTACTGCAGCATTTAAAACCTCTTCTTGGGATATATAAGACAGTCCAAATTTTGGAGCAGCTGTTTGAACCAAACAGAAGTTTCATCTGGGAAGAGCTGTTCTACTAAATTAACATCTGTGAGTGACACATTAAACTGAATAGAAGTAAATTTATTTTATACTGGCTTTTTTTCCTACCCCGTGCCCCAGATTTTCCCCAGAAGCCATTTAGCAGCAGAACTACTGGATCTTCACTTGCTTAAGTAAGATCAAATAGGCTCACATTTCATTCAGATCAGCAGCAGTGGGGATTATGGCAACAACATCAGAGCTGCCTTTCCGCTTGCAGCGTGCTGTGGTCCTCCCCGCACGGCTCGAGGGCTGCGCCCTGCCTGGCAGAACGGGCTCTCTGTGCGGGGAAGGTGCCGCCGCGCAGCGCGCTCTGCGCCGCTGCGCTGCAATGGGGAGGTGAATGTGATCAAATGCAGGTGCAGTTACCTCAGATTTGCCGTGAGGTACTTTTGCAAAGGCGTGCTTGTATTTAGCGCCTTTAGATTTGCATTTATAGAGTTCCAGGCAGTGTTTGGCTTTTTTTTTCTTTTCTTTTCTTAGCATTTTTTTTCCATGTTGCTTGCAGGGCTAATTTCAGTGGGGATTTTGTATCACCTACTCTGACCTTGCGACCTTAAAAGTATTACATGAAAATATGCAGATTTAAAGTAGATTAGAACAAAATACTAAGTTCTAATTACTTATAATTTCAAAGTAGACAATAACAATTTGGTAAGATGGAATAAAAGGAAAAACTAGGATTTTAGAATTTAGAAAAATTCTTTCCAGCCTGGGGCCTCTAGCTGACCTCTGCTATACCTTGATATACAACATGTTGTCCTCCATACAACATGTTGTCTTGATAAAGTTTTCAGTTGCGAGGCTAGTGATAAATTTTTTAAAAAATGCTCACCAGTTTTTGAGAAATAGGAATATTCCTCTGCCAGGATGAAAGACCCAATTTTTTTGTGATAACTGTAAATTTATGTATAAAAAAGTGTAAGTGTTGTTATGTTCCTCAAATATGTACTTTTAATTTTGATGCGTACTCCTTCAGTTTCCTTCCTAAAGATCTATAAAGTTTAAGCCTTTTTTTATATAATTAAAAACTTTGCTGCTGGAATTCTCCTTATATTTAAGAGATGTATAAGTTGAAGAGATAGTTATTAAATGTCATCATATAAGCCTCTTATGGGAAAAAAAAATAATGGAATTGTAGCATGGTACAATGAGTGCCTGAA